>MWSQ01002164.1:0-62911 GCA_002116395.1 Ramularia endophylla | reverse complement strand
CGCGGTTGTCGTAGGGGCGGCCTAAAAGTAATTAGAAGGGAATTAAAGGGTAATCGGATTAAAATTAAGTAACTTATAAGTCTTCTCTACGCGGGTAGGCGTAGCGGCCGGAGCCGTACGGCGGTTACTACGCTAGCGGTTAGGGGTAGGAGTCTAGAAAGCAATTAGAAGGTAATCGGAAAGAGAAAGGAAAGCTTTAAACTTACGCGTAGCGCGAGAGTAGCCTACTTAAGAGCGGCCGTAGCCTAATCTATCTTAGCCTAGAAGAGAGTTAGAAAGGAATCGGAAGGCGTTTAGAAGGGGATTAGATTACCTTCTTACGGTCGTAGGCCTCTATTACCTCCTTATAGAAAGCTACTAGTACTATAAGCAAGTATTCGGAATACTTTCGGAGGGCCTTTAGAATAGATACGTACTCTAGGCCTCTATAACATCGAGTAGGTCGCCCTTACCTTTAGTCTTAGTAATAGTAAGAGCGTAGCTACCTAAAAGCTTTTAGAAGGAATTCGGAAGGATAATAGAAAGGAATACTACCTTTAGCGACGGGCTTACGTATATATAGTATAAGGCCGTCGTACTCCTTAAAGGTCTTCTAGAAGGGGATTAGAAAGTATTCGGAAGATAAATAGAAAGTCTTTTTTCTTATATTATAGGTATTACTATTAGCGTCGACGTAGCGGTACTATAGCTTACCGATATAGACCTTAGCCTAGAAAGTAATTAGAAGGGGATTAGAAAGAGATACGATAGTAATTAGCTACTTACTATATTAGCGGCGACATCGAGGGGCTTAGTCGTAATAAGCTTCTAGAAGGTAGTTAGAAGGTATTTAGAGGGTATTTAGAAAGCCGATATACTAGAGGCGGGGTATTAGAGAGGTATATAGCCTTATACGCTATAGCGTAGGAGTTATAGGTAAGGCGCGCGGCGGCTATTAAAAAGCTTTTAGAAGGGAATAGGAGGGAGTTTAGAAAGGTAAAAAAAATTTAATAGTATAGTCGAAGGTAAAGAAGAAAGCTTTTAAAATAGAATACGGAAGCTTTAGATGAAATTTTCGAAATTTAAAAGCGTACTACAAAGTATCGCGTACGTAATAAGAAGTTCGTATAATAAAGCTTCCCTACCTACTAACGTTTGTTTATACACGCTCTAATTAGCTCGGCTTTTAAGCGGTCGCGTCACACTTTTAAGCGGTCGGGTTTGCTGTAGACTCTCGACGCATCGGACAAGAATGCGACGCCCGAGGCCCACGGCTTAGCAGGGTATGCAGCCAATCCAGTAGAGAGGACAGGCTCAGGCTATAGCTCCGCCCTCAGGGCGATTCTCTTCGGATGCATTCAGATGCTGTACAGAAGCCAGATCGGTTCAGACGAGTGACCGGACATCATCGGACAAAGTCGCTGGCGCCAGAGATTCACGTCGAACCCGTCTCGGACATAGCATCACTGCTTGGCGTCGAGCTATGCGTGAAGGCTCTACCTCATGGTCTCCGGGCTATTAAACCACTGCCAATATGTTCTCGTCCACCCCGTACAAGTTGCCCTGCAACATTCATTGATAACTCTTCCCGCGACATTTTCGATAACCGCTTTCCACGACCCCCTCGCATTCACCACATTCACCAGACGATAAGCTTTCGACGTCAACTCATATGCAGGCACGCCAGACTCAAGACATGAATGACACCAGCAAGACTCTACCGTTGGGACAAAGTCGTCGAGCACAGACAAATGACAAAGTCTTGGAAAAACCAGCGAGCAGTAATGCTTCTGTTTACAACAACGCTACGCATCATCCCAACGCCGATGCGAATGCCGATATCATCTCGTGGACTCCAGAAGATCCTGATCATCCTTCAAATTGGACACCTTCGCAGGTCTGGACAAACTTCGTCCTCATCTCCATGTTAAATTTCATATCGCCAATGGGATCGTGTGAGTGAGATCCTGCTTTCGAAGCACTCTCGGCAAATGATGATTGATGGAATATGTCATTAGCCATCCTCGCCCCAGCCGTTCCAACCATCATGAAAGACTTTGGCTCGAACAACACCGTGCTAGAGACTTTTGTCGTCTCAGTCTATCTGTTGGGCTACGCTGCCGGACCATTGCTCGCGGCACCGTTATCAGAGCTCCATGGCCGGCTACCAATCTACCGTGAGTATTGAACATATCGTACGAAGCCTTTGTCAGTGCTGATTCATCCCTTCACCAGATGCCAGCAACATTGGCTTCATCTGCTTTACGGTTGGATGTGCTCTATCGCCAAACCTGGGAGCCCTCATCGTCTTCCGTTTCCTTGCAGGCTGTTTTGGTGCCACTCCTGTTTCCAATGGTGCAGGCACGGTTGGCGATTTGATTCCTCAGGAGAGAAGAGCTAGAGCAATGTCCATATACCTTCTTGGGCCTCTTGTAGGTCCAATTGCGGGACCCATCATCGGAGGTATGTCAAGGTCCAACCAGCTCTCTGATGGACCGAGTGCATACCCTGCTAGGCTGTGGGCCTTTGGACGTCGCATTCTCCTCCGCTGCGGCGAGATGCTGTATCCCCATTCAGGACTGACAAAATGGCCTTCGTTCAAACACTATGCTTAGAAAATAGAGCTGACTATTCGCGTCTCGCAGGGTTCCTTTCCGAAGGTGTCGACTGGCGCTGGTGCTTCTGGCTGATCGCAATCATTTCGGCAGCCGTGGAGCTCGCTATGATTGTTTCTCTGAAAGAAACGTACGCTCCAGTCATTCTCTCCCGCAAGGTTGCAGAACTTCGAAAAGAGCCTGGCAACACTAATCTTCGACGCGACCGTGACAAGGAATCAGAACCTGCATCGAAGGTTCTCAAACAAGCCTTCCTCCGGCCTTTAAAGCTGATGGTCATGTCTCCGGTGTTGACCTTGGTATCTCTTTGGGCTGCGCTGGCTTATGGCTATACTTACATTCTACTAACCTCTCTTGCTCCCATCTACGAGGACGTTTACGGCATCTCTACCGACCTGCTCGGCCTCACGTATCTCGGGATCGGTGCTGGAACATTGATCGGCACAGCTATCTACAGTGGTACTGCGGATAAGTACCTTCAAAGGAAGTCGGAAAGATTTAATGAGAAGGCAAGACTTGAAGGTCGCCCAGAAACGGATCTCCAGCCAGAATATCGACTTTACCTCTTTCCACTTGGCGCTTTGTTGTTGCCAATCGGCATGCTGCTCTACGGTATCCTGAGTGTGTTCTCATGCATACAGTTATACAACTACTAATCAAGAGAACAGGCTGGCCAGCTCAATACCATGTCCATTGGATCGTGCCCATCATCGGTACAGGCGTTTTAGGAATCGCATTAAACATTCTGATTGTGTATGCTGAGCAAAATTTCTCGATTGTAGCTTTTGCTTACAATTCATTTTCCAGATCGTCCATGACATACCTCATTGACGTGTTCAAAGGATACGCTGCTTCTGCAATTGCTGCTAGTACTGTCACACGCTCACTTGCTGGTGGCCTTCTTCCTATGGCATCGCTCCCATTGTACAGTGCTCTTGGACTTGGATGGGGCAGCACCCTGCTCGCCTTGATTGCTCTGGCTCTGGCTCCCTCGACCGTTTTTATCCTCAAGTACGGCGCATACTTGAGAAACAGATTCGAAATCAAGAATCTTTAGCGCTGTAAGAAGACACTACTAGTACAGCTTTCTCGGTCGAGTGTATTCTGCGCTTTATACTGATCGATCAGTCAGCCGCCTCTTTTACTGACCTACGTCAAACAATTCGAAGAAAGCATCCTGCGAAATCAGCGCGGTGTCTACTTCCAAGATGTCGGACTGTAATAAATACCGCCAAAGCCATCCCCTTCATATCCCTTGGAGTCCGGACGACAGAAAACCCCGATGCAACGCTGATCATCTCCTATCCCAGTCTACGCTTCACTTCCACACCGATTGTCATCACTCTGCAATGGGCGACTCGCTTGTCGAAAAGCAAAGAGTTCAGCAAGATGCATGGTTTGGATGAGTAAATCTCGGCCATCTCTAAAGGAGGATTATGTCCAGACGACAACTTTCAAATATACTCGAATGTTGACATGAAGCAGCAGCGTCCAACACGACGATCTCATGTGCTACCTCCGAGATTTTGTTGTGAACCATACTATCGGCCCAAGGATTGCAAGAAATGACCCTCCAACCCAAATCACCCAGCCCAAGAAAAGAGCCAAATAAGTCATATGCGGATCAGAGCTCGAGTCCTCCAAAGTGTCCAACCAATAGTAGCAAGCAACAATTACGCCGCCGTTGAGTGCGAGGTCGAACATTCCTGCTCTGGTCCACTTCTGACAATACCCCGCCTCCCTCAGCCTGGCCGAAAGCAATGTCGCTTCTTGTATTTGTAGGATCAGCGCCAAAAAGGGGTAGAGCATTGCCAAACAGGCCTTATTCCAGAGCGGCATGTCGGGAAACCAGCCGAGTAGATAGGTGAGGTTAAAGAAGAGCCAGGCGAAAGAGAGCGTGGGATTGACGATAAATATGAATACGGTACGCTTGGAGGTGATTAGGCGAAGGTTGCTCAGCTTCGAGGCTGGGGATTGTATGTCCGAAGGCATCGTCTCAGCTGCAGTATGAGTGACGTCGTCTGTATGGATGTCCAGATGAGACAGTCTAGCCGGGCGACAGGGCGGAAGAAGTTGATAGCTGGGTGCTATCGACGTGAAAGAGGGTGTCTTTGTGCAAAGGCTCTGCTCATAATTAGGTCTGATCTAGAGCTGCCTCAGACCAATGCGTGGCAGGGAAGCAACCAGCTCAAGACTGTCTCGGCACTTGAAAAACTCACCCTTTTCACTCAACACAAGCCATGAAGATGCAATCAGCTTCGTATGCGATGCTCCAAGTTGGATTAGACCTCCAGTGCACAACGCACACGTCTATTGGGTAAGTAGAACATACCATACCTTACTTCGTACAGCGTGGTGATGAATCGCGGCGCCCTAGTGCCGCCACTGGAAGACAAAGAGCACATGAGTCCACGCCGAGCTCACAATTGGCCGGTGGAGTGGAACGTCCAGCGCGATATATTGTAGAGTTTGGTTGTATGCGGAGCCATCCTTCGCTTCTCCTTCGTTCAATGATTATCAGGTAGACACAACTCAAATGATTCTGTAGATATGCGGGGCAGCCTCAATGTCGGTGAAGGTAAGGTACCTAGGTAGCATTGACTCAAAGTCAGCTGCCGTCAAACATGAGAAGACTGGCAATCACCGGCAAGTTGTGGCAAAAGCTGTGAGGATACGAGAAAATTGTAGAGATGTCGATGCAGTACTCCGTAGAAGCGCAGGCAGATCGCAGAAATGCAATGCCAAGGCGATGGCGATGGCGATGAGAGGCTTGGCAAATTCGCTGCCTCTCCCTCTCCCATTTCCAATCGCCGCATTCCGACAAAGCTCAACAATTCCAGGCTGCGGACACTTTCTGTGATGATCATTGTATTGACATATCCCACGAGCCACGACCGGCCGACATGGCTTTTTTCTGCAAAACAAATATCTCTCCTATCTTGCTGGACATCTCACAGGTCAAATGAGTCCTCGCTTCCAGTTAACGACACAGAAGCCGTCCAGTGGTTTACTTCCAATCATCTTTCATAACACTCATCAGTCCATGCACACTTTATTGACTACCTCATCTCCACTGCCCCAAAGAATCTACAACCCCCATAACCTTTCGCAATAACAGACTGCAAATCGACATTACTTCGATTCGCCCAAAGCTTCAACAACACGAACCTCCCAGAAACAGGCGGATCGAATCGTATAGCAACCTTGTATTTCCCATCACGGATCTGGAAACGAGCACGCGTGACGTTCGGGTCGTTGAGACCATCATCGTATCGCTCGGATCCATCCAGTAAGGGATCGGTCGGTTGGGAGTTGTCTCTATCACCATGATCGTCTCTACGACCGACCTCCTCTCGCAATCGTATTCTTGGATCCCGATCGGTGTCTCTCCAAGTATATGAGCGTTCTTCGTTCGGGTCAGTACGTCTAGGGGAATCATCCATTCGGGATCGAGCCATCATAGAGTCAAGATGTCGTAGATTCCACGAAGAGTCTCGCTCAGTCCCGTCACCACCAATGTGGACTGTGCTCGGTCCGTTCCATCTTCCTTCATTGTCCCAATTATCAGCATCAAAACGTCGACGCATGCTCAGAGCATGTTGTCTCTGCTGGCGAAAATCAAGAACTTCCTGGGTCGAGCTTTCCTCCGGATCAGGCTCCTCGTCGCTTAAGACAGCGACGGGAAGACTACCATCGTCGGCAGAGACGAGTATGTCCTCTGCGTCCGCGGACGGCGGCAACTCGCAATGCACTTCGTCCCGACTGAGTTCAGGGTCGTACCCGTAGTTTTCTTCTTCGTCGCGACCAAATGGTGGACTATAGCCCAGAAGGCGCCTGCGAGCATGGTAGTCTCGTTGCCTCTCGGCTAGACCTTCATTGATGTCCGGGTCTCTGAGAGCTTCTGTAAGGCTGATGCGTTCGTCCGAAGGCCTGGAGCTGCGTTGTCGACGATATGGTGGAGTGTGCACACCACGTACTCTGGCGTGCTGCGGTGGGTCCATGTACTTTTTCAAGTCATCAAGAGTCATGGCAACGTATACGATTCCTTCGCGGACACTATCATTCGTCAATAAGTGCTGTAGACAGGATCCATCACTAGGAGACATACGGTGCCGTGAACCCATGTTCTGGTCCTACAATATGCAACTTCTCCAGGCAGAATGGCGTGTCATCCGAGTGTCGCAACATGATGCTGCTGTTTGGCCTGTCCGAGCAATAAACACTTTTGTCATGTCGTAGCAAATTCTGTGGACCAAGATATGTGCTCGGGTGCTTGGGATCCCTATGCTCGCCGCCATCGCAGCTGATGATATCCAGCGCCAATCTCCCCGGCTCAACCTGACCATAATGACCGTACTTGATGGGCTGCTTAGGCGTCAGAGACGATTCAGCGTCCAGCTTTCTACGCTTTGGCCGTCGTCTTCTGTTGTCCTCGCTGCCCGTGTCTCGTGGTTCAGTTGCAGGGGAGCCAGCAATGGGAGAGCGTTGTCGGCGGCGCTGGAGCGGGCCGAGGTGGGCACGGCGGGAGGGGTGTGTCGAAGCACCCATCTCGGCGAGATCATTGGCGGCCATATCTGCCGTCGCTCTCAATGCTTGGTGGAGTCCTCTGCGGCGGGAATGCGGGGTCGAGGATTCGCTCGCGGGCGGGTGATCGTACTGGCCATACTATCCGCTGTGTCAGCTCACTGTCCGCCTGTTCCCATTCATGCACTTCGTCGAACATACCCGTAGTGAGCGCAGTCGCGGATCTGGCGGAGGGAGTCGCGGGTCCATGATCTTGATCACGCCGTCGCCCTTCCCGCTCGCTCGACGCTGACGTATGCACCGAGGGTTATCGGGTCCTATGAATGAGCATGGGTCCTTGCAATGCCTACGAGATCAGAATCTGCAGGGCAGGCTTGCTGTAGACTAGCTGGAAGCGTGGACAGGACTGTGTAGTAAGAGATCAAAGCAGCATGCCTGTGCGAGGTGCAAGGTGAAGTGTGTCACAGGCTGGTCTTAGCTGCAAGCGGGCACTGGCACTCACGGGCGCGGAGCAGGGTTCACTTCAAGGGTCTAAAATCTTGGCAGCTCGGCTCGGGTCAATCGCGTGAAAGATCGTGATTCCCGTCGTGTTTGTGACCTCAGCGTTGGATTCGTGCATCAACATCAACTTCGACAACAACGCAACCCGTTATTAGTCTGCGATATTGTCAAGAGACATCCCTCCTGCTACGGCACGCCATTAGGACGATACACTCGCTATTTACTCGCAGGATCCGCCGCATCGGAACTTCTGCACTTCTTCACGCCAAGATTGGCGCGACACGACTCGCATGTGAAAGCCACCATATCTGCTGCGTCTTCTTCACCTTCGATATTTTCCTACGACATCAACTCTCACCATGGCTGCTCCGGTCGAATTTCCGCCTGATACCGCAGCTCAAGCGCCAGCTCATCCACAAGCTTCCAATGGCAATGGTATCAATGGCACCGCCACCACAGTTGCGACCACCAACGTCGCCGAAGAGACTACCGCCATGCCTGGCTTGAGTGCTGAGGAAATGGCTCAGTATGACCGTCAGATCCGACTCTGGGGTGCTGAGGCGCAGCAGCGGATACGATCTGCCAACATCCTCCTCATCTCTCTCCGCGCATTGGGAACTGAGATTGCAAAGAACCTCACCTTGGCTGGAGTTCGGTCACTCACCATCATCGACGATGAGCTCATCGTTGAGGAGGATCTGGGAGCACAATTCTTCATTCGCGAGGAGGACATTGGCAAGCCAGTAAGCTTTTCACTCCACGTTTTCATCCACGGCGATACTGACTAATGCATAACAGCGCGCTGAAGCAGCCATTCCTCGCATACAAGAGCTGAATCCACGCGTCAACGTTCACTCTGGCGGTAGCCTCCAGAACCTGCTCGGTCAAGCCGAGGCTTTCTCAGCATACGACTGCATCATCGCTTGCGATCACGACCTGATGACTCTCTCTGGTATTAACGCTGCTGCCCGAGTGGCCAGCAGACCATTCTACGCCGCTGGAATCCACGGCTTCTACGGCTACATCTTTGCGGACCTAGTCGGCCACGAATTTGTGGTTGAGAGGGAGAAGTCTAATGTACCAACCAAGATTCAAACCGAGACCTTGACTCGTGCAGTGGTCAGCGTTACCACCAAAAAGGAGAACAACGGCAAAACCACCGAGATTGTCAAGAAGCAGGAAATGTACTGCCCACTCCTCATCGCAAACTCCTCAGCACTGCCTGCCGACGTCCTTGGCAACCGTCGCAAGATGAAGGCCGTTCCCGCCTTACTTCCATGTATGCGTGCCCTGTTCGAATTCCAGCGGGATCACCAGAAATTGCCTGAAGCGACACCACAGGACCTCGCTATCTTCACCACGCTTGCCACGAACAAGGCCCGGGAACTTCAGCTCCCTCACGAGACGCTACGTGCGGACTTTTTGCGGAGCTTCATGCAGAATATCGGCACCGAGATCATGCCAACGGCTGCCTTCGTCGGTGGTCGTTTGAGCGAGGATGTCATAAATGTCCTTGGTAAGCGCGAGCAGCCGATCCAGAACTTTGCGTTGTTCGATGGAGACTCGTTGGAAGGAAAGATATACTCGCTGTATACTTTCACTCCGGAGCTTTCGGCGTTGGGGAGCACTGTTCCAGCTGAGATGCCGATGGGTGGACAGATGATTACTAGTCTGCCGATGAATATGGGGAATGGCAATGGAGTTGTGAACTTGGACTGAAGAGGTGAGAAGTTGGAATGTCGTTCAGGAAAGATGATGAGATCCTTGGTATCGGGTCCTCCAAGCTCAACAGGGCCTCGAAAGAAGACGGTAGCACGATGGGAGCGCGAAATGCGTTCGAGGAATGGATTGGGAGATTCGAAAGAGATGAGGGCGCCGATGAGGATGGCCATGCTTCCTAACAGATATGGAGGGGCTGCGAAACAGGACAGCTCTCGCAGGCTGATGACACGAATGGGAGCAATCTTGTACAAACAGTGACAATAGTTGCGTATGGTACTAGTGTGGCCTACGTTCACGCCTATCTCGGTACTCCTTTATGATAGCGTCATGGTCTGAGTGAATGACTTCAGTCTGCACCTTCACAGAAGGTTTATTGATATCACGAACAGAACACTATTTACGGTCATCCGAATCTTCTGGTCACGGTATGACTCCAGCAGTTGATCATATCTCACTACGACCGTCTCAACAATCTATCACTCTCATTGTCGCAGGCATGTCACTACCCCAACCCTAACCCTAAAATCGTGGCTGTCACAAGCCTCCCATGATTCGTTCAAGCGAGAATCCAGACCCCGATCTAACCGAATCGACCCCTCAAGATACGCTACGCGTCTCCACGCTGTCATCCAACATTCATTTTTGGAACCCACCTGTCGTGCAAGGATTGATTCTTCTTTCATCCCTGTGTTCCTCCTTTTGTTGAAGGATGCAGCAACTGGAAACATGGCACATACGCTTACTCACTCTCTACCATAACAATCGTTGACAGCAGCAACAACAACAACATGGCCTCCAACATCGGCCTACCAACAGGCAAAGAACGAGCCAGCATGAACTCTTCCTCCTCAATCAAAGTCACATACCGCAAAGACCGATCCATACCCATGTTACTAGTCCAGCAATTCATCCGTCCCTTCAACACGACAATCGCCAAATCTCGCTCCGTGCGACCAGCCGGTTCTCAAAAGCTACATGCTTCGAGCAATGCGAAGAAGAAGCTGGATATCAGAGAATATGTGGTCGAGGAGATGTATCTCTACGACCTAATTCCCAAAAAGGCCGCAGGCGATCCAGAAACAGCGAAGAAGAAGAAGCGGATATACTACCTAGCAGGTGGCGCCTGGCAAATGACACCCTCCTCCCAACACTGGGCTCTAGTAACCGAACTAGCAACCCAACTCCCCGACACGATCGTCACGCTCGTCAGCTATCCGCTCGCACCCAATAGCCCAGCCCCGGTGGCTTTCCCACAAATCATGAAGCTTTACCGCACACTCATGGCTTCCGCCCAAGCAGCGAACGAGGAAGTCATCCTGGTGGGAGATTCCGCGGGAGGAAATATCATTCTAGGAATCGTCGCTAGCGATCTTTTGGCGGAACCCGAGGCGCCTTGTCCAAAAGCTTTGCTGGTGATTTCCCCTTCCACGGACATGCGTCGCGGAAACAAAGATATCGCCGCCGTGGAAAAACACGACCCTATCCTCCGCGTGCCGTTCATCAAAGACAGTGCGAAAACCTGGTGTGGAGATTGGGATGCCTCCGATACTCGCGTATCACCCCTCTTGGCAGATATAGCGCCTATTGCACGGCGAGGTATCAAGATACATGGCATAACAGGACTATACGATATCCTTTCCCCCGATGGCATTCTGTTCCGTGAGAAATGCAATGAGCATAACATTCAGGGAGAATGGTTGGAGTGGGATAAACAGATGCATGATTTTCCATTGACGTTTCATTATAAATTGCCCGAGGGCGTGGCGAGCAAGGAGTGGATTTTGGATGTTTTGAGACGGTCATGAGGAGTTTTTCTGGGATATAAGGATGCTTGCGCATATACCATGTATTATTAGGAGATCGATGAAACTAGGTAATTTTGGGACCTTTTCGAATCTGCATTTTTGGTGTTGGCGGCGACTGCAATATGAGGATCTGCTTCTGGTGGTTTCGATCTTTGGAAATGTCTGTGTGTTGGAAAAGAGCCGCAGCTGCGTGTGAGAAATCGCATTTCGTGCCTTTTGCCAATATGATATGAGTCTAGCAGTCTAGAAATGTTTCAGACCACCATGTATGCAAATTACTTATAGAATACCAATAGATCCCACAGCATGAAAGTCTACCACTTCTACAACTCAATTCTCGCGCTCTCAGGATTTAGTCCTGGGTAGCTTCAGTTCAGCCGGTCTTGATCACTCATATTGTGTTCATAGTTGCAAAGCTCCATACAAGGTAGTGCTTGGGTTGAAGAGGCTGAGAAGGAGATGGAGTCGATCTCACCCCTGTGCCGCATCTGCTTCGAAGGTTCCTTTCAACCCTGCGAACCATCGTATATTTCAAGAGGCAGGAAAGTGTTTTTGGAACGCAGTTGATGCCCTCCAGGACTGCCACGATCCGCAAGCTCAGTCGGTGCAAAAGTGCCCACAGTCAAGTTGTCCATCTCACAATCCTTCCTCCTGTATTCCTCATCGTCAGGTCCGTTGACCTAACATCTGAACCTCTCAATCTTCTGAAGCTTTCATAACAGGCCACTCTTCAACCTCACCAAATTCCGCAAGCTCAACCAAAGCTTTCTGCACTTCATCCCTGCCCTTGACCCTGAGTCCTTTCCAAGACTTCATATGTTGGTACGCCTGGTAAGGTGTTAAGCCTCGATAAGATTCATTCGATGGACATCTCAAAATTGACAGCGCCTTAAAGTGCTTGTCCTGAATGGATAGCACACTGATCCGTATGACGTCCAACCGAAAGGTCTGTGCAAGCGCAGACATGACATGTTTCCAATCAGCCTCGCTGGGAAGCCCAACACCTCTCAGAATCAACTCGCGAAGCGTACCACGTTGCTTGTTCAAGAACCTCATCATGGATGTCGTATCTCCGTGAAAAGAGCTGAGTTCGATGCGACGTAAAGCGAAACTGTCGAATTTAGTCCCGAGCAAGATGAAACCGTTGGAGAAGCGTGACTGTTGGCAAACACCGAGCTCTTGTAAGTCGGTGGCTGATTCCAGGAGCTTGGAGAGTCCACGAAAGTTGGGAGAATTCCAATCATGATATATCTCCCACAACGGCAATTTGAGTGATTTGAGTTTCGACCATGCAGTTTGCAGCGTGTCTTTCGGGAGATCGAACGTTCCGTTATCGTGGAACAGGCCATTGATGTGCCATATATCCAGTTTGGTCATTGGAGCCGTAGATTTTGCGCTTGCGATGGTCACCATTTTCAGGCACGACGCTCGATCGTCGGTCATCCGAATGTGTCTGCGGGCTTGTTGCTCTCCTAGAAGGTCACGGATTATGGGGTACCCAGTGAATGAACGAAGCTTTTTGCGATCGCCATAGTTATGCTTGTTGGCAACCAAGAGTCTTGGTTGCGTTCTGCACGCTGCAAGGTTGTTGAACACCTGCGTCAGAAGATTCTGAGCACCGTCCGGTGTCAACCGGGTCTGCTCGCTGTCCCATATGGCCTTCGCGGCAGTATTGGTTCCAGAAAATCGCAGAGTGATGGGCTGTATGAGAACGAGCTTGGTACAGAGGTGAGGGTGGCTAGTGATTTCCACCAGCCTTTGAAGTCCCTCGCAGGTCATGAGAAATGATTGGTACCAGAAGAATCGAGCGCAGAATGTGCCAAAAGAGGCAGCGGACAATGCGCGGCACACAAGCCGTAGATTGATCACATCTTTCCTTTTAGCCATCTCAGAAATGGCGCAGAGGAGCTCAGCTGACAGTGTGAGGAGCGGCGAATGCGAATCCACGGTGTCCAGGACCGGAGATGTGACGGCGGTGGTGGCGACAGGCATGTTCTCGTCTGCGCTGGTGGCATTGGTCATGATTGTGGTCGGTGGTCGGTTGAGGCCGATGGCAATTGGTATTTGTCGTGTTGGAAGCGGCGGTGGAGGTGGAGGGAAGGTTGATGTTTGAGAAGGTGTCGGATGTTGTATTCGAGTTTGAGTGGATCTTACTCTGGCAGGTGCATGTGATAGAAAAGTGAAGGTACGGAAACTGTCAATTCACCGACACCGTATTCACACCAGCCAACGCGGCCCACATGAAGATATGACACTTGCGGTAGAGCAGATCAGTGACCAGCTTATCACCAAGCGCAGAGCTGTCGATATGAGAATTCTTCATTGATATCAACCGACCATCCAGGCCTCTCCACCATGCAACGAGCGACAATCCTAGTGCAAAGGCTTCTTTCTAGTGGCTCCAAGAGGGTCGTACCGATCGAGAAATGGTTTCTAAGTTCGTTTTATTGACTTCGACGAGGAGATTTTCCCATGAATGATCCTCATACCGACAGCTTTGACCAAGCGGTTCGTTGCAATGGGTTGCCTGGATCTCGCCTTTCCAATTTCGTCGCCGCTAAGTC
The DNA here is from genome assembly GCA_002116395.1 of Ramularia endophylla. NCBI lineage: Eukaryota > Fungi > Ascomycota > Dothideomycetes > Mycosphaerellales > Mycosphaerellaceae > Ramularia > Ramularia endophylla. The sequence continues at coordinate 49,201 of MWSQ01002164.1, read as the reverse complement.
GATACTGTGGCAGTCTGCGATCCACCAGTGAGAAAACAAATGAGCGGAAAGCCCTGAAGTGAGAAGCAGTGCCATACGGCTATCTACACAGTATACATCTACACACGTACATTTTTGTACATTTCCTCCTCCTCGAAACGCCATCGCTATGCCGCATTCGCCTTCAACCCTCACTACCTCTTCTTCTTCCCGCTAACCTTTCTCCTGCCGGAATTGGCATCCCTACCCTTGACCTCCTTGCTCCCGACAGATCCACCCGCCTTATTTCTCAAGTACTGCCTGACAATATTCTCCACACTCCCCACATCATGCTTCGGATTCCGCATGTAGTAAAGCTTCGCCCGTCTCGCTCTCTTAGCCTTCCTCTGCACAATCTCAATACCCTCCACATTCGGCGAGTACACCTTAAACCACACCTCCACCGCCACTCTCGTAAGTTGATTCCTCAATAAAATAGAGGTATCAATAGGGGAGTTCCGCTTTCGAATTACGAGGCAGACTCCAGAGACGGGATCACCGGATTTGAGGCGCACGTGGAGGATGTCGCCTGGTTGGACGCGTTCGGCATTGGAGTCGGCGAAGAGGCGGGTGCGGGCTCCTGTGGGGTCGAGGACTGCGAGTTGGGATTGTGTGACTGCTGATATGGGATCTGGGCAGAGTTTGAGGGTGGAGCGAGGTGGAGGGATGCTGGGAATTTTGCGCATGTTTTCTTCGAAGCCTATGATAAGAGCGTGGTTGATTAGGATGATTTCATGCTTGTAGAGAGAGGAGAATGAGGCGTACGATTCTGCTTTATTGCCTGCGACGGTCGGAAGCCTGCAGAGGGCGCATTGAGCTGTCGAGGCTCTAATGATGGGTATTTGACTGGTTTGGGTGCAAGATCGGGTTGGCGAGTGATGGGGCGCAAGGGCGCTGTGGCATAACTTCGACTGCGTTCGCGTTCGGCTCGACATTGGCGCAATGCCTGTTTGAGGCTGCCCAGCGGCCGTATGGGAGTCGCCATGGCTGGTGGATTGGATGGATATGAGTTGGCAATGCGGGAGTCTTTGCGGAGGTGGAAGCTGAGGTCGGGACCCGGATCTTTCTTTGCCAAGCATTTTGCTATGCAGGGAGTGAAAGGTCTTTAACACAACATCACTACTACAACACATCTCATTCATACTCATGATACCTCATGATCCCAAGACGATGCCTTATCTGGATGATAGACTCAATCTAGGTGCTCGTGGGACGTCCATTCCAATAACACCAAGGGAGAACATTCTTCATCAACGAAGTCGTATCTCACGGCAGCCTGTCACCATCAAAGTCCAACCCACAACTCTGCAAAGGTTTGAGCGACTAAGAGAAGTCCAGTGTCTCATTATCTGGTACTGATGTGTTTTTACGCCGATGAACGTCTGCCGCAGTCGTGGTTTGGTCAGAAACCCGTCTCGACTGTACTGAGTACCGGCTTCGACGTCTCTTTCTGTCCATAACCTTAATGATCAAGTTCAGCAGACCAAGCAGCAGCAACAAGAGGCAAGTGTAACTCGGAACTCTTATCTATACTTTACTTCCGTTGCGGTGACTGCATCTTCACAGAACTTAACAGCCGATGAAACACCTCAGGAGACGTCTTTATTAAACTCTTTCGAAAGTAGGTACGGTGAGGCCGATCCTGCCAATCATGGCGCTAGCCAGATTTCGAACCAGCACCAAAATATACATCCAAAAGAGCTCGGCAAACAACCAGCCTTCCATCACCACAACATGGAGAACCTCTTCACCTGGAAACGATTCTCCTTCCTCCTGCTCGGACTTTTCATAGCAGGCATCCTCTGGCCATCCACGCGATCCGCCTACAATGGATTTGCCCTCTCCAAAAATCCAACCGGATCAAATAGTCCCTCAAATATCCCATTGGATCCTCACGGCGACATGATAGACAGCCTAACCCTGTCCCAATGCGCTTCAACCTTCACAGGCCTCTACGACGAAATAGATCGCACAATCTCCCACTTCTCCTCATCCAACACCACGATCCGACCTCAAGACGTCGACATAGCCTGGCGCCACGGCCTAGACTGGCGAGCAGGCGGCGCTCTCCGAATACTGATCCACGACAACCAACTCCGAATTCTCGAAACGCGCGAAGTCATTGGCTCACTAGGCTACGAAGGCCGCGGACTTCCTCTCCTGTACATGCTTCAACGCGCTGTGGATTCCGCGACAGCAGGCGGAGAGAGACTCCCCACCATCGAAGCCTCCATAGTTCTGGAAGACGTCTCAGACCCTCCTGCAGAGAGCTCGCACTCCTTTTGGACGTTCGCGCGAAACATCCATCGGGAATCTCATGAACGGCTATGGCTAGTCCCAAACTTCGACTTCTACGTCCAATCCGAAGGAGCCTTCTCGGAGATCCGGCGGCGTGGAATTGCTCGCGACATGCCTTTCCTCAGCAAACTCCAGCAGATGGTGTGGCGAGGCCAATCCTGGGTTAATCCCTCCCTCCGCGGCAGTCTTATCTCCACCGGTGCAGATAAACCCTGGGCAGATTTCGAAGACACGCAGGCTTCCCATGAGAACTGGTTGAAGCCTGATGAGTTGTGCAGATATGCCATGACAGTCCACACAGAAGGTGTCTCCTACTCCGGCAGACTAGGGAGTTTACTGCTTTGCAACTCGCTTACATTCATCCATGATCTAGAATGGAGTGCGCATTTCTACCCTCTCCTTCAGCCGGATGGAGCTGGGCAGAACTATGTGCCTGTGCATAGAAACTGGACGGATTTGGAAGACAAGGTGCAGTATTATCTCTCACAGTCAGCTGAAGCAGAGCGGATTATCGAGAATGCAGTGGAGACATTCCGCAGTAAAGCGCTCTCAAGAGCAGGAACATCTTGTTATCTGAGGAAGTTGATTCAAGGTTATAGTACCGTGGCGTTCGAACCTGAGGTGTTTAGACCCGTGAGGTCTGGGCAGATCGCGAGGCGGCGAGGACTGTCCTTTGAAGAGTTCATATCTTTGAGACACGATCTGCATGATGAGAATAAGGATTTGGTGGAGGTGCTGGAAGATATTAATGCTGGGAGGGATTGATGGATGAGATGAATGTGATGTGATACCCTGATTGTGCTATGCTTTTCGGATTTAATGTGCGAATTCGCGACATTTTGCTGGACGAAGTCACGCAAAACGCTCTCAATCTCTAGAGCAAGTTTCTACGCCACCCGCAGCTGTTCCATCGCCGCCAACGTCCATGGGTGAAGATTCCGAGCAACCTCTGTCTCTTCTTTTCATTTCTGGCCAACAGCATCCTCAAGCGGGCGTAGGCCCTGGAGGTCACCCAATGCTTATATTCTTCTCCCGCGAAGCAGAGCTATAGGCCCTGCTCACCAAGTGTCAGCGTCTTGAGAAAGATAAGGAGCGCGTGCAGAAAGAGAGAGACGAGCTTGAGTTCAAGTTCAAGCTGGATTGGAAGCCTGTATCACAGAAACACTTAGGACGAGATCTGTTGGGGAGGACTCTTGCTTGATTCTCTTGCAGCTTCCGATATCTTGGACTCTCTGCATGTACTCAAGCGTCGAGACAGCTGTCTCAAGAGGACTCAAACTAGCGTCTCATGTGGCCGTCATGGCGGGAGAGAGCCGAATCACGCCTCCTTTTCAGATCGACTACCATGTTTGAGGCTGGTTGAGTCACAGTAGAATATGCCCTTCCTCGTATGTAGTGTGTTTGCTTGAGGCCGGAGGGCTTGACAGTCCAGGAGATCATTCCGGAAGCGGTCAAGCCACGAGCTGTGGTGGTGATATTAGGAGGTGGATATGTCTCAGCAAAGACCGACGAATTTGGTGAAGAATGTCTTGGATGTGGCAGGAGCGCAAATGAGCTGAGCTGGCGAGTAGTTAAAAGGAGGGAAAGCTGGTCTCTTCTTCTCTTTATTTCTGGTTCGTCAGACCATTTCTTCAATCTCTCTGATCAAATCTCCAACAAAGCTCTACCCACAGTCCACTCTGTACAGCTTGGCCCAACATTACAGAACACGGTTATCAGCGTCATCAGTGCTTGTATACCCCAAGGAAAAAGGAAACCCAGGTAAGTGACCACATCCCCAAGTGAAAACATGAACGGCATTCAGACATTCTTCTAACATGCTATATCGCAGGTCACTCTCGTCAATCGATCGATATCCACCCTTCCAGTCCCAACTCTTTCCCACAACTTCCACAATCCTCAGAGAAACCTCCAACCAAAACCGATCCACAATGTCCCAAGCCTCTCTCGCCAGCGGCGAGGAATTCACCAAAAAGTGCCCATTTGCGAAATGCCGTAATACACCAAGATGTAAGCTCAAAATCGGCGGCTCTGCCAGCTACAAGGAGGAATTCCAGCAACTCCGTGACGAGCTGCTGCATCACTGGGCCGAGTACAGCCAAGAGCAACGTGTTGGAAAAGGCACTCGATTAGCAAGACTAGCATGCTGCAAGCCGTGCGAGAGTGAACGCGACCTATCCCTTTTCACGAAAAAAATGCTGGAAGACCTTGGCGAGCGCCACGCAGCTGGAACCCTCTCCCCAGTGAAGATGTCTGCTTCTCATCAGCGGGTCTCAACTTCGACCAGATCTTCCACCCAGCATGCGTCCCCTCAACATGCTACTCGCCGCGGAGGAGGTCCTCCGCCAGTCATTGATCAGGCCACTGAGGACCTGATTAATGACCTCAAGCAAAAACTCAATCTGAGCAGACAGAAAGCAAAAGCGCTTGAGGTCGAACTTGTGAAAGCCGACAATGAACTCGAGCATGTCAACAATCAGTACAACGACATGAAGCAGGTGGTTCTTGACTTGGAAGATGATGCGCAGCAGGTGATGGATCAGGACGCAGGCAGGACGTACAGGAAGGGGTATATTGGTTACCAGCGTGCGATCAAGGTTGCTGTTGAGAAGATGTATGAGGTGGCTGATGGTGAGTAGTGTGACTGATCGGGAGGCTCAGACTATTGTATGCGAGTGAGTTCGGGGTTGTAAGATGATTGAGATGACGTCGTCGCCGACGTGGGTCAAGGACTATACATGTATCTAGGGATGGAATTTCCCATGCGCGGTAACAAGCAGATCTAGAGCCGGCGACAGCATATGGCAATAGTGCCAACAGTGATTCCGACCTGAGTTGAAGGCGAAGAAGACAAAATAAACAGCATATAACACTATCATTGATTGCATCTGAAGATTGCTGCTCCGAGATAATGCTACTTCCCATCATGCACTGTTTTAGCCACGAAACATCAGAAAAAGAGACCCCCGAAGCCATCACCGTCTCCGCTGTAGTGAAGACCTTTTCTCCTTTACGCCTCTTGTATTTCGCTCTCCGATGAAGCAAACAAATAACACCATGTATGCATATCGTAGTGCTTTGACGCACTCCACAACGCGCTGCAGACAACACACTGCATCAATCGTGGTTGGTAAACCAGGAGGGCCACTAGCTCCGTGCCGTTGAATATGGCTGTGCCTGCAACGAGTCGCCGCTGCCCATTGGAGCATCTTCTGTCTTGTCCGCTCCGGAGATCTCCTCCCAGGTGGGTGGTGGGTTGTACTTGGCCTCCGGTGGTGGCTGATTAGCGTCGCCAGTACCGTCCGCTCCACCCATTCCATCATCTTGATCGTGCACCAGGTCCGCAAATACGTTGTCCATATTATGCTGGCTACCACCGTAGCTGGGGCTGTTGATCCCGCCGCTGGTAGCGAAGGCGCCATGCGAAGACGCAGGATCTGTGGTTGGCTGTTTGGGAGAGTCAAACATGCCGGCAGGCATGCCACTTGGAATGCCCTGGCTACTACCGCGAGGCCTACCATTGAATTCCGATGAAGAAGTAGCACCATCCATGTGATTCGCTCTGTCATCCGGACGGGAGTGAGGTGGCGTATCAAACATGTTGTTTGAGCTCGACTCAAACATGTGCGCCCCGAATTGGGCAGCCGGAGGAGAACCAATGCCTGGTGGTGGAGGGTAGGCGAACTGTGCCGGGGATCCCAAACGTGAAGGCTGAGTCGGTGCGGGGACGTAGCCATTGTTCGGAGCTGAGGAGAACACAGATGGTGAACTATTGCTCGCGAGCGCGGCAGGCACATAGTTGTGCGATGCAGGAGTGGGAACTGCATTCACCCTCGACTTGAATGTCTCCAGATCAACCATGGCATCGGGATCGTTCAATTCCACCACTGCTTTGACCTTCATCAACCTGTCGCGATTGGCGTGTGGTTCAGATGCCAAGAACTCATCGACTATATCAGCAGAAGCCGATTCGCCAAGAACTTGCAGCGCTAGCGGTGTGAGATGCTTGCGAACCTTGTGAGGTTGATCCGCGGTGGGGTATGGCATTCCTGACCCGCGCGGACCTGGCGTCATCGAACCTGTTGGAGAGGCACTCGAACCGTCAGCTGCCAGATGGTGTGGTGCACCTCCAACAACACCCGACTGCTTGCGACTGCCCTTGACCGAATGAGTCTTCATCTTGAACTCCTTGGGAAGGTGATCTGGGTTGGTGATACCCAAATGAGCCATGAGCTTTTGCTGCTTGGTTGGACGCGGCTTGCGAGTTGATCCCGAGGCCTCGATGACAGGAGGTGGAATGGGTGCCACGGGCGCAAATTGATGCAACTCGCGTCGCAAGTAGTTCGTCTCTTCCGTGAGAAGGATATCGGCACCTTCGATTTTTCTAAGATAGAACCTCATCATGCCAACCTCGTCAGCGGTCGCTGGCATTGCAGGCTCCACGTATGGCTTGATATACTCGCGGAAGGCCTGGCCTTGTTCGCAGATGTTGTTCAGCGTTTGCTCCTCGTCAGGCTGGAAGGGAAGAGTTTCGAGATCATCCTGCCACGCTTGAAGATCCTCAAGTCTCGGCCGGGCGGCGTCACGCGGAATCTTGACACGCCAGTCGCAGATCGGGCAGGTATACTTGTCGTCCTCCTTTACTTTGCCACGGGCAATTTTGAGACATTTGCCGTGATACCATTCGTGGCACAACTCGCACTCGATCATCATGCCGGCTTCAGACTTGCGACAGATACAGAAAACGTCTCTGCTAGAGCTGCTCCCTTCTGTGCGCAGAATATGATCGCTGCCGTCCTCAGGAGTCGCTGCGCGAGAAGAAGGCTCGACAGGTCCACGCGGCTTGTCGGTGAGATCGAAACAGGACTCGTTTCTTCTGTCCACGATCTTCATATGCTGGTGCAGGATGTGCAGAGGGGCATTAGCTTTGCCGAACAACTTTTTGCCTTTCCGCATCCAGTCCTCATGACGCTTCGATTCCTTCTCGAGGTCGATGGTGCCAGGTGGTTTGCTTTGAAGCTGTTCGAGTGCATCCATGACAGCCTTCATCTCCTGATAGTGGGGACGGTTGCGGAACTCGGGGTCTCTGCTTCGTTCTACCAAGGAGTGAATCTTATCTTGCACTTCGCGTTGCTTCTTGAGAATGGCGTCGACCTGTTCTAAAGTCTCCGGCATCACTGGCACTCCAGAAGCTTGACGCGAGAGCGCGTCGAGTTGCTGGTAGTGCACTTGCTCGACCGACATGAGTTCCTTGGCCTTCTGCTCCCACAACTCTCCCTGAGCCTTGTGCTCTTTGAAGAACGCAATGTCGGGGTTCGTGTCGGGAACGTTCAGTTCAGCTCCCTGGGCGAGGAACTTCTCAATGTCGCCAAGGGTTTGATCTTGCTGCCCATTCTCGGGGTTGGGTCGCTTGGCTTTGGCCAGATCGTTCCACCTCAGTCGCTTCAGGACCTTCTCTAGCGTCTCGATCTCGGGAATGTCGACATGAAATTCGCGACCGCGCTCAGCCAGCTCTTCAAACTCTTCAGTTGTCTTGGAGTGTATATCACCAAGCGCGGCACTGGCATCCTTCTGGAACTCCTCGATGTTCTCAAGGCGTTCGCGCAAAGTGTTGATTTCAGGACAATCGAACGAGAGCTTGTCAGCGGAAGCGAGCAGCCTTCGGATGTTGGCAACATTCCGAAGCTCCTTGTCCACCTCTGCAGCTTTGGCAGTGGCTTTGCGCCCAGCTTTTTCGCTCTTGCGTCGTCCGGTCTGTTTGCGGGTGATGTAGAAAGTGGCCTCCTCGGCCCACTCGTTGCACCTATCCACAAAACTTCGCAGATCTGGAAGCTGAGGGAGCTCGTACTGAATCTTGTCGCCCTCGGTCAGAAGTGTACGCAAATGCTTGAGAGAAGGACGCGAGTTCTCTTCCAACTCATTGTCGACTTTAGCGGCCCAAGCTTCTGGGATATTGGCTTTATCGACCACTTTACGAACAATGCTGTTCAAGGCATCGTCGCTCATGCGATAGTATAGCACATGCTCGCGGTTCTGTCCGGAATATCGCTCGGAGTCATTAGATTCGCAGCATTCATATCCACCAGCATGCAGCAGACACATGACTTTGCCAGACTTTTTACACACATATCGCGACAGATGGCAATAGCTTTTGCAGAATGTACAAATAACCTCATCTTCCTCGATGGTAGGGTCAATGGTTTCTGCGGGCAGCTGATAGCGGGGACCTTGGACAGAGCCAGAGCTAGTGGCTGATTCAGGAATCTCCGGGTTGAGGAACTGCTGCCGTGCTTCTAGCTCGTCATCTCTCATGCGCTCCATCGCCGGTCCTAGCCACTTCGCGGTTCGAATGTTATTGTCGCGTGAGGCAGCAGTGAGCAGCATTTCGTCATGAGAGAAACACGGCTGCTTCCTGTAGTCTCTCAGTCGCTTCACACCTTCCTCGCCGAAAGGTTCCCAGTCATGCGGTGCAAAGTTGACAGCCTCGTTGAAGTTGAAGCCGTGATTGAAGCCTGCGTGATAAGCTCTGGGGAATGTGATGACAAACTCTCCAGCGTGTTGATCAATCGCATATACCCGCACACCAGCCCTGCGTAGCTTGTCTGGCTTTGCGAGTGTGACAAGCTGAAATAGCAAGTCCGGCTGGGTTTCAAACAGCTCAGGCATGTCGTCTTTCAGAGCTTGCTCGAACTTCTCGGAATCTTCGCCTGGAATACCATACCAAGTCTTGGTCTCACCAAAGTGCTGGTAGTTCGCAGAATAGGTGTAGTGATCCTCATTGTGCCAGCAAAAGGTAGAGAAGATCATTCCGACGTACAGCCAAGGGACTGTCATACCAGAAACGTCGGACTTGATGTGGCGGAACAAGGACTCCTTATCAAGGGGCAGGATGTTCAAGTTCCATCCGTCGATCGAGTACGGATCTCGCGGGTGCTTCTCAATGGTAGGGAAACCACTCCCGTGAGTAGTCGTATGGATATCAGCACCGTACTCGACTTCGGTCGAATCAGAGAGATCGTCCACAAGCCTCCAAAACTCACGCTCGACATCATCTTCTTCCAGATATAACTTGTTCTCGTTGAACGGGGTAAACTGTCGCGGGATGTTGTTGAAGTGGTAGGTCTTGAACTCGTTCGCTCTCCTCTGGAATCCTCCAAGCGAGTAGACATCGCCTTCTTCAAACCCGTACTCGTTGGTGCCGACCAGACATCGGGGACAATGCCATTCGTGCTCTGGAGCCATTTGACGCGGAGGATCGAGGCAAGCCATGTGGTACACGCTATCGCAGCTTTCACAACGTAGCTGCTTCTGTGGCTCATCAGACTTGCCGCACGTTTCACACATTTCGCCGGGCTTGAAGTCGACTCTGTCACGGACAGCCTGAGCCCGAGCAGATGACATTCGCGAGTGATGCATATTGCTACCTGCAACAGTCGGCACATCTTTTCGTAATCGCTTGCTTCGTCGATTGATCAGCTCAACTTCATCCGGAGTAAGTTCCGAGTGCTGCCGCTTCAATGCAGCGACGCCATTAGGATGCGGCGCGATGTATTGTGGTCCAGCTGAGGGAGGTCCTACTGATGGAGGCGGAGTCTCAATGGAAGCATGTGGCTGCTGAGGCGTTGAGTTCATGGCCTGGTGGTAGCCGTTGGCTCCGTTGACGGCTGTGAAAGAGGGACTTGGAATTGGCGCGTTCATCGGCATGTATGCATTGCCGCCAGCATTGACAGGAGTGAAGCCACCAGTGCTGGGAGGCTGAGGAAGGTATGGCGGAGGTTGCGGTGTTGCGTGCTGAGGTGGTAGCGGTGGCTGAATTTGTAGAGGACTCTGGCCATAGCCACCATTGAGCGAGGCATTGAGGGCGGCGGATGCCTGTAAAGTGTGTGCCTGCTCTTGAGGCGTCGACCCAGGAGCTTTCTTCATCGGAGACGGTCCGGGAGAGGGTGTATAGGGTCCGCCATTCAGCATTTCCATCTGATGCTGCACGCCTGGCTTTGCCACCCTGAGGTACTCTTCATAAGGCAGAAGCCACTTCTGGTACGAGTTCTTCAATGAAGTTGACAGCGAAGACATGATCTTGCCGCTGTATCCAAGGTCACGTCCAACCTCCGCCCATCTTTTCGCTTTGCATACATGGTCGAACCCGCCCTTGCGCTCCACCGTCTTCTTGAGCCGATACAGGTCGAGTGGTCGTTTGTCCACGCTTGGGAAACGATTGAGGTTGTGGCCGTGCTGCTTGTGGAACTTTGCAAGCTGATCCAGATAATCGTTGTTCACTCGGTTTCCTCCTTCTACCGAGTTGAGCTCCTGTCGCCGAGTTCTGAAATGGAAACGCTATATCAACGTCACGTTAGCCAGTGTTGAGGTTGTGTATATCGAAAGCGGCAGAATGTACCTCTGTGTTGATGGCGAACGGCGGATTCCACGTCTCGGGTGGAATGACCTTCACAATGCCATATTTGCTACCTTCTGGCGCAATCTTGCGCATATACTCCATTGGATCGCGAAACTCCTCTTCTGTAGGTCGATACGTGGGCGCTTCCGTAATATCGAACAATCGGTTCTTATTAGGCCTCTCTCGTTGCTGACTAGGGTGACCTCTGCGCTCGACAGTCGACATATCGAGTGGTTCGGCTCGGCGGGCACTTAATGGTATAGCATGGTTGTTACCAGAGGGAGGACCATGCAGAGTCCCTGGAACGGCAGGCGTGACCATCTTCGCGGGCATCTTCGGTGGAGCGCTGGCAATGTTCGACGGGCCTGCCATTGCGGAGGGTGACGGATGAGGCGCGGGCATCACGGGCTGCGGCGGCGCTGGCCCCATGGCTGGAGGAACGACCATTTCGTCGGCTCACGGGCGCTGTGGCCCAAACAGAGTGTTCGATCAGCTGGTGGCGAGCGTTGCGGTGGTGATGTCGCGCATTCGATTTGGTGGATGGTGCGGTCCACGTTGCAGTATGGGACGGGAACGCCGCTGGCTTGCTGGCGTGATGTTCGATATCGTCGCAAGGTGCAGCTCACCCGCTGTGCACAACGTCCATGCGATATGAACCGCTACGAGGGCGGTCCTGTTGACGTTAGCTGGGTTATCAAGATCGAGAACAGGTTTCAGCGAGTGGAATGTGAAAGGAACGAGAGCCCGCACGACCCAGAATCGCCAACACTAGCTTCGAAGTGGTCCGGCCGTTCTTGCTTCTGCGAGGTATATTCAGTCATCTGCACGTTTCATCACGCTAATCCCATCTTGACAGAGGTGATGTTAAGACCTGGTCCTAGCGCCCAAGAAGATCGATCTCGATTCTCGACTTCATCATCAACACCAGACAAACGCGTCTCCAATCTGTCCTGGGCAGCAACAGCATGGAAAAAGGCATACCACCGCTTCCTGCGTTCCACGCGTGCTACTTACTTCGATCAATCGCACGCCACTCTTCAACCTACATTGGCTCAACACCCAATCCGCCGCGTCGTCTCAAGCAGCACAATGGAGAGTCCAAAGGTGGAGCTGTGCGCACTTCGAGAGACACGCTACGGCCATGGGAGATGACATGTCTTGTGACAGGCTTCCCGTCCAAGATTGCGGCTCTGCAGTTTGAGTGAGTACAGAACATGCACTGTACACGCGTAATGCGTCTTTCTTTTCTTGTCCGTTTCTAGCGATTTCCTACCTCTTTTCGTACTTATTGGTCAACACAGGTGGGCATGGCAGAATCCGAACTTAACGCGACATATATCACCAAGCTCTCGCATAACACAAACAAAACAGACTTCTCGTATCTCTCCCCGGACTGGCAAGGTGCGCAAACGCGCTGCTCGACCACGACTATGCTTGACGGACAGGCTAGCCAATCTCCATCTTCTTTTGCGAGCATCCAGCTTCGAAAGGTGGCCGCTCAAAGTCACATTCTATTCAGAGGATGTCCACCGGATGTGGGTGCGATGGACGACACAGCAATTTGAGAAGCTGCGACCGGGCATTGGCATCTCCATGGACGAGTCAAGTTGCGCTCCAAAGAAGGGCCAAACCGAGGCTATCCTACCGGATGCAGTACCTATAGGTATCCACGCTTTGGATCTTGGCTATTCAAGCCTGAAGCCACAGATCGAGAAGTGCCAGGAGCTGTTCGATAAGGACAAAAGCATTGAGTGCACAATATGCCGGGCAAAGATGCCGACTACTGGGCTTGGAACTCTGATTTGCCCTCACGAAGGCTGTAGAGCAGCTTCGCATCTGCAATGTTTGTCGTCTGCCTTCCTCAAGGCCGAAGGTGAAAGTGCAAAGGACGCACTGGTTCCTAGCAGCGGCAATTGCCCGACGTGCAAATCAACGCTCATGTGGGTGGACCTCGTCAAAGATCTCAGCTTGCGGATGCGAGGCGAAAAGGAGATCAAGATTATCTTCAAACCCAAGCGTAAGAAAAAGGCTGCGACTGCCGTTGACGACGATCTTGAGTCAGCATCCGATGAGGACTTGCCTGAGATCATGCTGCCCGAGGAGGACGAGGATGGATGGCATGAGCTCTCGGATAGCAGCGATGATGAGTCTGTTGTGAAGACCGCCAAGAGCGATCCTGCTCCCCGTGCTGCAGGATTCAAGCGCCTCAAGACTGCTCAAAGCTACTCTGAGCCCGTCATTCAAGACAGCGAATCCGATGGTGAGATTCTGCATTGATCTTGCGATCCAATTACCGGTCAGCCGGTAATGGTCGACGAAGAAACGGTAGCCTTACCAGAATCATTCTTTGCATTATGGAAGGTTGCAAGGTAGCGTACGAACTCAGGTCCAGTGGCCAATGTCATCTGTCAACATTGTCGTTCTCGCATGCAAAATAGAATCGATTAGGGTTAGGGTTGGGTTAGCACGCACTTTTACTGTAGCTGTCACACGGGACAAATGCTTTGCTGGCTTGCATGTCTATGTTGCAGATGTGATACATCGTTCCCTTGGCCATATGCTAGAGTGTCCAGAGAACGTTGACTTCATTCAAACCACGGCGGAGTTGATATTCTTGGACTTCACCACACACGCTCGTATTCATCTTGTCATATCCTGCGCCACTTCTTTTCTGCTATGACTACAGGTCTCGCATAGCGGAAGGGAACATCAATGACGTTATAAGCAGAAATGACCCGGGGAACAATATGGGTAGGTAATATTTGTGGTAGGAATACGGACGAAATGCATATCTGTTCCAGTATTTCCCTAGGCCTTCGATGCAATAACAATTCATGTCCTGTTACCACGGGTGAAATGTTTGTTCATGCTCGTCGTAAATCGTTCAATCGTCCCATTGCTGATTTCAACAAGGTCATCAGTCCTTAGCGTCCCAGCCAAATCCATAAGGTACATCCTGGACGTCAAAAACACCAGTCGGACCTGCAAGTAGGAATTGATTCTTGCCGATGAGCGTCCAGTCATCGGCATTGTACTGAAGGCATAGTGTCAGTAATGTTGTGGTGAGGAGAAGTCCGAGTATTGTATACGTACGGTGCTCGGCTCCGAAGCAACGATCAGATGCTCTCCGTGCATTTCTTCCGGCAGTCCGACCTCACGTCCCAAGACATTCACACCGTCTGCGTTGTCCGGGTACTTGCGGTTGAGAGTCATGCCGGCCTGTTCATTGTCAGCATTACTGTCCGAGCTTGCTTTGCTGAATGTCGGACTGACCTTTGTACTGTAATATAAGCTCGGCGGCTGGGAAGTCGCATGGTTGCGGAAGCGATATGCCAGAAGAGTAGTACCATCCGTCGCGCATAGGTTCAAGCTGTTCGGTTCCTTGTTGTCACCTAGAAGCTTGTGTTGCAAGCCGACGATGGTTGCCACTGCTCTGTGCATAGCTTCGGCCATTTCGTTAGCCGGATATATGTTCTCGAAAGAAGACGCATCGCCTCCTTTGGTCAAGTAGGTCATGTACAGGCCTGCGATGTGTCTGAGAGAAAGTCAATAACGGCTATACATGGTGAGGTTAGACACTGGCATACTCGGAGTCTGTTGCACCAAATACGTTTGCATATGCCGCTTGGCTCATCTCATTTACAACAGCTCGCTTTATGCCCAGGAAATCACTGGCAGCACCATTGTGCATGAAAGTGTGCCGACCAAATATGAAAGGGTGATTGTTTGTCTGTGCAATAGCGGTCCCAGAGCTCGCCCGTACATGTCCAAAGCAGACCCGGGACTCGGTATTGGCAGCTATGGAGAGGAAATTGGCGTCGTAGTGAGGAGGCTGGATGGTTTTGTACATGACCGGTCGCAAACCCTGGAGTACCGTCAGCATCTGCGACACCGATGAAGACAACATCTCCAGCATCGGAAGAGAATCATTCATCGAGTACACTCCAGCTTAACAGGGATCTCAGCCAGTACAATCGAGAGACGAGACGATGGCCGCAGCTCCGCACTTGATTAAGATTCTCTTCCTCTCTTCCGATGCGTGGAGGGGCTGTACCTTGAATCATACATCTTTCTGAGTACCGTCACTGCTTTCGCCAGTGCTACCTCGCTCAAAATCGGCGTTTGAAGATGTATACCAGACAACCCCCAGGCCGTCAAAGTTCATGACTACGTTGCGAGCCTTGACATCGTTCTCTGACTTCTCATCGTGTTCATGAGGCAGAAGTTTTGGGAGATAGTGATCTGATACCTGCTTGACCAGCGAGTGTTTAGGTGTGACAAGAACGTCCTCCAGTAAACAAGGCTCTGTTGCTGAGATGTATGCAAACCAACTTATCAGAACGTTAGCTGATGTTCATCAAGGGCGAAGCTGCGGCCATCGGCTGTTCTCTCGACTGTATTGGCTGAGATCCCTGCTGAGCTAGAGTGCTATCGAGGAACAGTTCTCTTCCGATGCATGGAGGTGCTGTACAAGATTGTTTTGAAATCAGGGTGGCCCATGATGGTTGATAAGGTTGGACTTGCCGGCACATTGTAGGTCACTATGGAATATCGCCAGAAAGCTGTGACAGGAGGCTACTGAGAGCTATCTCGTGAACTCTGTAGACTGCGATCGAAGGATGGATAGGTCTGGAGGGTTTGAAGATCTTTTGCAAGAAAGGCCAGCGAAGGGAAGGTCGATGTTGTGTTGATAGACGCTAGCGGCCGGTACTCGGCAAGGTTTCACTTCGGGCGAACTCCGAGGAAGGAGCTCACCAGTGGAAGCTCCGTCGGCTCCAAGCATCGCGACATCAACACCAACACCACCTTCGATCAACATGGCGACAGTCCCGCCCAAGCACCAGCAATCTACGCTGCCTCCACCTGCGATCCTGCCCTTTGACCAGCGCCAGCAACCGACCATTCGACTTTTCCCATTAAGCAACTATACATTTGGCACAAAAGAGACGCAGCCTGAGGAGGATCCATCAGTGAAGGATCGTCTGCGAAGACTAGAAGAGCATTACGATAAACATGGCATGCGGAGAACATGCGAGGCTATTCTGGTGTGCCACGAGCACAACCATCCGCACGTATTGATGCTGCAAATTGCCAATGCCTTCTTCAAACTGTAAGCCGACACTGTCCCACCATGATTGAAACACGATTGCTCACGAGATGCAGTCCGGGAGACTACCTATCACATAATGTCGACGAGATTGAGGGCTTCAAGACGCGGCTGAACGAGCGCCTGGCACCCACTGGATCGCTGAGCACGTCCGAGGACGCAGACAACGACTGGGAGGTCGGCGACACACTTGCACAGTGGTATAGGCCCAACTTCGAGACATTCATGTATCCATTCCTGCCTCCACATGTCAGCCGACCAAAGGAATGCAAAAAGCTTTATCTCATCCATCTGCCAAAGGCCAAGGTGCTGAGCGTGCCGAAGAACATGAAGCTTCTGGCAGTGCCTCTGTTCGAGCTTTACGACAATAGTCAGAGGTACGGTCCTCAGTTGAGTGCAATTCCGCACTACCTCAGCCGTTACCGGTGGGAGTTCGTGGACGAGGATGGAGAAGTGGTATCCTACACGCCCGGTGGGCCTGTAGACGACAGAGTGAAGACGAAGATACTCGCCGGAGGCCCAGAGGAAAACGGTAGCCACGAAGAGGAACAGCCGCAAGGAACTGCTGATCTGATGGAGCAGTCATGACAGACACAGTTCACGATTCGCGAGAAAACATCTCACAAGCGCGTGAGCCATTTGGGGAGCCCGGCTTGTTCTCCCAGGGTTGCTGGCGCTTGACCAAGACAATCGCGGAGCTTGTGTCGCTGGCTACTTGCTAGAGAGACGATCTGCGAAGAATCAAGAAAACGCAAGTCAGCTCGAGAGTCGCATCTCTCACTGCCAACTAGGCTATGCTCCCGAGAAGCAAAAGCAAGCGAGAAGCATCGGAACCGAATAGTCACACTTGAATAATCTCTGGCCTAGAACATCGATTGGTATACACTCCATCCCCGAGTTTCGATCATGTTTGGCCTCTGAATCGGTGCTCTCAACGGTGTCCAGGAACCACAATGGTGCTCAGATCGAAAATCGGGCTTTCAGAACGATGCAGTGACCTATGGGCGATCGGCCATCATATCAGAAATAGTCACTTGTATATTGGTGCGCGGCGTATTACTTGACCCTGCAGGAACACCAATGATACGAAAGATTCGCTGGAGAATGCAGGTACCTGTGCAAACAAGCCCCTCTCCTAACGGCATGTGGCGTCTGGTTGCTGCACGACGAGAATGCCTGCATGATACATCTACATGCTACCGGGTTGCAGTGTGGGCGATCAATGCTTTCCCCCGTCAAACAGCAATTGCATCATTCAGCATTCCAAAGAAGAGTCGTCGGCAGATGCTCAAGCGGACGGCGATCAAAACATTTCGCGCGGTCGTGTATTGAGCGTCGCTCTGCATAGTGACGCCAAGCTTTGGTGCATGATTTTGCAGGGCTGTTCGTATAAGCATGTCCACCTCCCGATTCTATGACTACAGTATTGCAAGAATACTCCGACTCCGCGAGAAATATAGACAACTTCGCCTGTGAATACGAGGAATGGCAATTTCTACGTTCAGCTTCGCTCCGAACTAGTCTCGCTTCTGCCTCACTCTCGATGCTACTAAAACCTTTGGCCTCGGGAGGCTTTATTCCACGTTTCGCAAGACGGTCATAGGTGCGAAGCATCTGTACGCCTACGAAAATGTTCTCGAATTCATCTTTCGTGTTGTTCAGCCTTACAACGGATACACAACAGCGCCGACAAGCCTCGGTGGGTCTCCTAGAAGTTGGACTGCTCAGCTCATGTCGTGGAACCGACATTCTCAGGGGATCATCTTCATGCATGCACTCCGCTTTTCAGCCCCAGATTATCAGTACCTATGCCCTGTTACCATCGACGTGGCACACACACGAGGTCAAAACCGTGGACAGTGCGCATGAGCGTGGCAGACTCTCGTGCGCATCAAGCATTTCCTCTCTATCTTTGGAGAAGACCTCTCGAGACGAACACGCCACAGCTGACTTGCGAGATGGCACAGCATAACACAGGCCATCAAGCCATTCGTCTTGCCACGTGGTATGTTGCACTCTGCGCCATCTGTGCTTCGATCATGCCTCGATCCAGCATGAGCATCATCGAAGGGCGCCATTGTCTCCGGTAGTATGGCGGTGCAGCTCCTTGTTGAGGCCAGACAGGTCTTCGCTGCCCGAATTTGCCTTGGCGGATCAATTGTCGTTCCCGCGAGCCTTTGCCTCATGAAGGCTAGACGTGGCAGCCACGCATGTCTTCAATATACCACTGCATATGTGCCACACAATCGACTGTTCGAACCACATGCGATATGTCGACGACGGCTGACCACCTCCGCCATCACTCGTCGACAACACCACAGCTTGGCTGCATGTACGCGGAACGAAGTCGGCGGGCCACACGGTATCGTCTATTCTGGTATGCATGTTGAGAGTGCGGAGATGTATGAGCATTGGTATTATCGTTCATCTCGAGAGGTATAAAGCTTCAGCAACTCTCCCTCTCAATCTAATTCATCAGCATCAGCATCAGCATCAGCATCAACAGCATCAACAGCATCAGCCAGCCTTTCGCAAAATACATCTGCCTCCGCTAATCGCTCGCTTTCCCGACCACTCTTCACTATCGTTCCAACATCAGAATGTATTCGCCAATCCAGCTTGCGGCCGTTGCCTTGTTCGCCCTCAGCGGTGTTGTCTCTGCCCTTCCCGGCAGCTGGACTACTACCACAGCAGTTTCTCCTCCAGGCTATGAGACTACTTCGACTTCATCCAAGACGAAGACCACATCCAAGAGCACCTCCAGCTGCAGCCTGAGTACCATAACCTCCAAGTCAACCGTGTACACAACCTACAGTAAGCATTCGAATCAAAGAAAGCCACATTGATCACTAACCATTTCATAGCCACGGCCAAGGTGACCACAGTGTACGTGCCATCGACCATTGTCAAGCCATACACTTCGGAGACGATCAAGACCATTCCTTTCACGAGCACCATCACCAAACAGGTTCCAGAAACCTCGACCAAGACGATTTACGTGACGAAATCCACCAACAAGGTCACCAAGAGCACAACCAAAGTCGGCGTTCCTCACACTACCTGGAGCACCTTCACCACCAGCGTTCCTGTTGTCAAAACCAGCTACTCCGACAGCGTCGTTGAGGTCACCGCACCATGCACCACTGTGGTCACTTCCGTCACGACTTCGGTTGGATCGCACCCAAGCACCATCATCTCAAGCGGAGCTTCTGTCACCACCAAGTACTCGATTGGAGAATCGAGCTACACCACCAAGGCACCAAGCGTCAGCACCTCGATCTGCACCGAGAGCAAACCATTCACCACTACCAAATACACCACCACGAGCGTCTGCTCTCCCGCAGGCTACGGCTGGAAATGATTGAGAAGAACAGCAACATAATGAGCTTTGGAGCATCTGGGTAAAAACATATGGGTAGTTTGCTTTTTTATTGAGATTCTTCACATATGAATGACGAGACGACACTCCTTTACAGCTAGAGATTAGATTATCTATCTAACTGGTATTGATCTGGGCATTATCTGGAGACAACTGTTTCATTGTGTGATTTACAATTGTCCGCAAACACTTGATTGGATCTATTCTTTGCTCTATTCTGCCCTTTCTGTGTTTACAACTTGCTCTTTGGCGCAACGAGGTCTTCAACCTTGGCAAACTGATAATAGAAGTTCAAGCACTCTTTGTTGGCAAGGGTATCTGACGGCTTGATCGTCTTGCCAGAAACGATCTGCTTGACAGGAAGCTCAACTTTCTTGAGATTGATCGTGGTCTGTATTCTCGTTAACAAGGCATTAGCACGCAATGATATCGAAAACTTACCGGAATCTCTGGTGTCTCAAAAACATATTTTGGAACACATCTCCGGCCACAATCCCTCGCAATAGCGTCCTTGACCTTTTTGACCAATTCCTGCGTGAACTTCTTACCTGGCTTCATCAGTAGAAACAGCATTACACTTTCGTCGGTATCCTGAGGTCTCCTTTGACCAACGCAGATGGAATCTTGAACCTCATCCGGGAAGTTGAGATCGATCACATTGTAGATTTCTGCCGAGCCGAATCGTACTCCGCTTGGGTTGAGAACTCCATCCGCTCGGCCATGCAAGTAGATGCCTAAGCAATGTCAGCTTGACTCTCTACCTTACAACATTTGTCGTACTTACCTCCTGTCTGTGGGTGTATGGAGATAAAGTCTCCATGCGTCCACACGTTGTCAAAACGCTCAAAGTAAGACTTGAAATACTTCTCGCCATCGGTATCGCCCCAGAACCGGGCGGGCTGCGTAGGAAATCCTGCGAGAGCGAGTTAATGACACAACGCCACGAAGAACGTCTAAGATCGAACGCAGACCACCTCGATACTTACCTTTAGTGCAAACCATCTCTCCAGCCTCACCGATCGGAAGAGGTTGACCTTTGACTCCTTTACCTCCTTCAATCGTCTGGTCGTAAGCTTCCATCTTCATGCCCAGAGCCGCAGAAACGCAGCCACCACAGTATACAGGCTGCATTCTATTTCCCATAGCAAAACATGCCGCCAAATCCGTGCCACCGCTAATGTTATCAAGCTGAACATGCTTTGGGAATCCTTGGTCATAGAACCATTCGAACTGAGCTTCCGAAAGGACCATACCAGTGCTCGTCACACGACGAAGTCTACTTAAGTCAACCACCTCGCGAGGGAGGACTGGCGGCTTGGCTGATGCCAAAGTCTGCATGTATCTTGGAGAGATGCCTAGCTCTGTTACTTTCAGATCCTGGACAAGTTTTAGAAACATGGTCAAGTCAGGTTGGAATGGCGATCCATCGTAGAGGATGGTACGGGCACCGTTGACCAGGTTAAGGCAGCTGCTGAGATACATTATCCAGCCAGTAGTAGTGAATTGCAAAGCAACCATATCTTCGGTTTGTGCGGCATCTCTGTGGAGGTTCCCCTCTTTCCTGGTATTCAAGAGTACGCCGCCGACATTGTGCACGATGCATTTTGGCATACCGGTGGTCCCAGAGCTATACACAATCAAGAAGGGATCCTTGAAATCCACGCGATCGAATCGTAACGTTTTGTCTCCTTGAGCGGCCTGGATGAAGTTTCCCAGCGTCTCGCACTTCTTCACTCCAGAGATATCCATTGGCTTTCCTGGGGACCGCGGCATACTCACGATTCCTCGCATTTCTGCAACGCCTTCCATACCCTCCACAATCTCATTCATCTTAGGCCGAAGACCGATCGTCTTACCATTGTAGAGTGCCCAGTCGTCCACGAAAACATAGTGAGGCTTGATCTGCCTCAACCTGTCGAGCACACCTTTTGTGCCCATGTCAGTGGAGCTCGAACTGAAGATTCCACCCACAGCCGTTGTAGCAAATAGCACTACTAACGTGTCGAGAGAATTGCTCGCAACAACACCGATACGATCACCTTTCCCTACACCTCTCGCTCGCAAGGCGTTGGACAGGTGGGCGACCTTTTCGCGCAACTCTTTCCATGTGCAGTCTCGGATCTCAGTACCTCCTTCTCGAACTTCTGTGCATGCTACACGGCTGTCTTCTTTCCGGTACGTGTTTGCTTTACTTGGGTCTTTGGCATCAGGAGAAAGCAGAACTGTTTCTGCGAAGTTGACTTTTACTCCTTCGAACCAAGGTGGGATGGAATCCATACCTGTAGTCAAGTCAGCATGGCTGCAGATAGATTATTCTTCAGATTCACTTACGGGCTTCCTCATCCACAACCTTGCTGTAGCTCCCAGAGTGAATAATCGGTTGCTGAATGAATACTTCCTCCCAGAAAGCCGCTCTCTGATCCACAGACCAAGCATGCAGATCCTCCCAGGTCTGAAGTTTCGTCCCACGCTTTCGATTGACTTCTTGCATGAACTTATAGGCCATGGTACCCTGTGGATCTGGAGGAGTCCATAGTTTACGAGGCATCGGCATATCCGTCATGATGGCAGTCAATCTCACGTCCAGATCGTTGTTGTGTGTAAGCTTGATTAAGCCTTAGGTTTTAATTAAAATCGTGTATATTTGGTGTAGATCGGCAAAGACTCACTTACGATTGAAGAGGTGAGGTGGTAGCCGGACCGTACCGAGGCAGGTGATGAGTGAGGAGCTCTCGGTTATACGGGCATGTTGCCGAAGCTTTTGTTGAGAGCTTTCAGGCAGAGTTGTTGATCGGCAATCGTAACTACCATTTATGAGCAACGCATATTTCCTAAATTGATTGAACTAGATAGAAATGACATACATCATATGGAGTACTCAGTACATGTAGATGCTAGAAAGACTGCTCTTGCCGCTCACCATCAGCATATATCAGCTTATCCATGGTTTGCTCAAGTCTTGTCGCACATATTTTCAGGCATTGCCTATATTGAACTTGATCATGAGATCGACATGTATGCTTACCGTCAGCCTGGCAGCCAGCGGCAACGCCATGGCGCACATGAGCCGCCAAGCCCTGGGCTTTGATCCCAGCACGCAAGCTGTATCAGTCTCAGGCGAGCATGTCTGGCAGGCGCCTGGCCCAGACGATCTTCGAGGTCCATGTCCAGCTCTCAACAGCATGGCCAACCATGGCTACATTCCACGCAACGGCTTTGTGAGCGCTCCACAAGCCATACAAGCCATGTACGACGTCTTTGGCGTTTGTCAGTGCATCAACCGACCGCAGCGACATGATGGGCCAACACGCTGATAAAAGCATTCTTAGCGACCGATCTTGGAATTGCCTTCGCCAATTTGGGCGCCCTTGTAGCGGGCGATGGTGTTTCATTTTCCATCGGTGGTCCTCCACCAGCGGATCTTATTGTTGGCGGCTTGCTTGGAACACCCCTGGGCATCTCACATGCTCACAATCGTTTCGAAGGTGATGCGAGCATAACGCGCCAGGACTTGTATATCTCGTAAGCGCAGGCTCGGGAGGAAGCAATAAGATTGACGGCGCTGACTTCTTGCCAGTGGAAACGCGGCCACGGAGTATCTCCCATTCTTCCAGGGCTTGCTGGACTTTGCCGGCGACGCAGACGAATTTACTCTTGATCTGCTTGGCGATTATAGTGTCGTGCGATGTGAGTCCATTCTGGCAATTTCCTATGCTGGCAGCAACTGACCGAGACTTGCCTCTCTTGCAGACAACAATTCACTCTTCAACAACCCTTACTTCTTCCGCGGACCCGTCGGTCTCGCTATACCGCCGGGCACTAATGGGTTGGTCGCACACTGCTTCTCGAACAAGTCGGCAGATTATCCAAATGGCTACCTCAGCCGCTCAACTCTCAAGTCGTTCTATGGCGTGACAGGCGACGACGATGATCTCCAGCTCACGCCCGGCCATGAGCGTATTCCCGATTATTGGTATAAGAGGTCACCATCGGCGCCCTACAGCACTGCTTCGTTTGCTCTGGACTTGGCAGCCGTCTACATCGCACACCCGGTAGGTTGACCAACAATCATGCTTTTTGAGTTGATTTTGCTAATCACTGTGTGGGCAACAGGATACCCTTGTGTTGTTTGGCGGCAACACAGGCACCGTGAACTCCATGACGGGCATCGACGTGGGCAATCTGACGGTAAGTGAACCAGACACAGACCTCGTCCATCTGGAGCCTGTAGGCTAACATCAGCAGGGCGGCATCTACAACGCTGGCACTCTCCTGGAAGGAGACAATCTCGCCTGCTTCATGTTCCAAACGCTGGCACTGTTCGCAGGCGACATCATCAGCGATGGCGGCGTCATCAACGACGTGCTTGGTGTAGTCGCTGACGCGATGCAATCTGCCGTTGGTCAGGCACTTTCTGGAATCGCGTGCCCACAGCTGGCCAAATTCGGTGACAGCCTGCTTAGTCCATTCCCTGGTTATACCAATTTCAATCCGAAGACTGGCGAGTACTAGATAGACATGTCAGCATCAAATCTACCACCATCTCGACCATATCTTCTGTACTGTACCGCCCAGTAATCTGAGCTACTCGCCATGGGGGTAAATTCGACCTGTAGGCAGGTATCGTGGTTCCTACGCCGTCTCATCCTCTCAACTGTCAAGTCGTGAGGCAAGTAGCGTCGTTCCTACGCCGTCTCATCCTCTCAACTGTCAAGTCGTGAGGCAAGGTTCTCAATGGCGGCGATGATGGCATGCTCGGACTGGCTCCGGTTGTTGATGTGAAGGTGTTAAAAACTTATTGAAGGGAAAGATCCTGGTCTGTGTGGAGCTGGCTTGATCACGTGCGGTAAATCAGCTTGAGGCAGGCAGAACTATCTGCTACATTATGAACGATCTGTGCATGTACTCCATGAGTGAGGAGCTCTCAATTGTATATGGAAGCATGGAAGCATGTGGCTGCGCAGCAAGCCGAGTGACGATGAGAGACGCCCATATACACACAATGTACTAAAATAACTGCACAAGCCAAAATCTCCGTTCCTCTCAATCTTTCTGCTCGAAATATTGGTACAATATATGCGATATGATGCTATGCGTGCTGCCGTAAGATTGGGGAACCCCAATCACTCACTCCAGGGATCCAACACTTTCCAATTATGTGTTCGCCCTCGGTTCTCTCTCTCTCTCTCCGTCGACGGCCTCGCTTATTGAATGGTGCTGGCACTGGCAAGGACGCCGCGGTCTGGCAATGTCGCGTTACCATTGCCGTTAGTCAAGGTAGGTGTCGCCGTCCCGCTGCCGTCCTTGGCCTTCGTCTTGAGGGTGAGTGGGAATGGGTAGTCCTCCGGCTCCTCCTGTAAGTGCGTTAGTGTGCTGTTCACGTTCGACGTTAACCATACTACTAACCTCCTCAGGCAACTTCCAGGCAATGTAGTCCTCTGTGCTCAAACCCTCACGGCCCTCCTGCAACGAGGCAAAGTCACCAGGAGTCATCATGCCGCTTCGCTCTCTTGGACTGCCAGGTGCGGAGAGTGGCCTCGAAATCTTGATGGTCTCGGTACCGTCGAAGAAACCAGGCTCATCATCTCCTTCTTGGAAGCTGGCCGGGTATGCCCTCCTCAAAGCCAATTGCCGCGCCTTGACGTACTCCATACCCATGCGCTTCCAATCCAACAGGTCGCTCAAACGTTCTGTCCGGTTGCGCTGGTTGATACGCTGACGCTTGCTCTTTTGTGTGAACTGGAACATGAATTCCGATAGCTGGTTCACACTGTCGTCGATACCCTTCATTCTCCGGTCCACGATGTAGATACCGTAGTCTTGAGCATTCTCAATCAGCTCCTCCATGTAGCAACCGAACCCAGAGAGGTTAGTGGTGATGGAAGGCACGCCCATGACGGTACATTCTGCGGGTGTGTAACCCCAAGGTTCGTAATATGAGCTGAAGACACCCATATGTGTTCCTCGAACGAAATCGTCATAGTCCATTGGTAGCACTGGGTTGCCAGAGCTCAAGAACTCTGGGTGGAAGATGACCTTTACGCGATCGGATGGGTGGTTGAAAAGTTGGCATCGGCGGATCTGGTTCAGAATTGGGTCTTCGGCATCGTTGACGAGG
Organism: Ramularia endophylla; assembly: GCA_002116395.1. NCBI lineage: Eukaryota > Fungi > Ascomycota > Dothideomycetes > Mycosphaerellales > Mycosphaerellaceae > Ramularia > Ramularia endophylla. The sequence goes on along the minus strand of MWSQ01002164.1, from coordinate 23,886 downwards.
TTGTGTGTGACAATAGGTGGCAGGGAGTGGCGCTTCATAGCAAAGAGTCGTCGTCGAAGCATGATTTTGTCCTGAGCTGTGATGAGGTCCTTCTCGTCTGGCACCTCCGCACCCTCATGCCATGCAAGTGCCTTTTCGAAAAGCTTTTTACCCACGCTCTTCTCAATGTGGCCGACAGACTCACGCAGCGACTTGATGACTGCCTGTCCCTTCAAAGCTTCCACCGCCAAAGAAGTTGTCTGCGCAGGCATGATAATGAAGGCAACGACCGTCATGTCTGATCCCGCGCTCTTCATCCTGTGGTTCAACCGAGCCAGCGACTCGATGAACATATCAACACCCTTATTCCGGTACTCGTAGCGTCCAGCAGTGAAGAAGTACAAGGTCTTGTCTGGGTCGAAGTCGTTGTGTCCGTAGAAGTGGCCTCGAATGAAGTCCGTGATGCGTTCCTTGTTGGTCTGGTGGAGGTTCTGAAACTCGTGAGTTGCGGAGAACTTCTTGACGTTCAAGCCGTTGGGGAGGACACCGTCGGGTTTTCGCTTGAGCAAATGCTCACTCTCGTAGGCCGTGATATGGCTGACGGTAGTAAACACATCTGCGCTGTGTGCAGCTCCACGCTCTATGCAGTATCGGTGGTAAATACCACGCTTTCCCGCCTCCGCATCCACATCAAAGTACTGTAGGTTGTTGTAGAAGTCGACGGAGCCAGCGCAGAGATAGCGTCCGAGCAGGGTGGCATGAGTGGTAAAGATGGTAGTCACATCAATCTTCCGCTTCTTGCAGAGAGGTAGAGCAACGCCAGCTAACCACTCATGGAACTGAGCGATAACAGCACGCTCCTTTTCGTGGTAGACATACTAATTTTGCGTCAGCAGGCCAAAAAGTTGGACTTTGGAATACGAGGTAAGACATACCTCGCCAAGGAACCAGGCAATGAGATATCCAAAGACAATGGCTTCATTCGTCTCGTGATCATCAGGAGGACTGGGAATGCCTGCTGTCGACCACAAGTCGCCCTTCCACTCGTCGAGCTTGTAGTAGCCAGTGCTAGTGTCAAACAGCAGGACTCGAGGAGCGCCGTCAATGAGCCATCGTCCATACAGCGTCTTGATGCCGCGGTCGTTCATGCTGCGGATTGTAGCAATCATTGCTGGATCCCGTGGCTCAATCTCTTCCACCTCGACGGCGGCCGAAGCACGGTTGAGCGGACCAAGCAGGGTGTACATGGAGCCATACTCGGCGGTCGTCACCTGTGCTTTCGACTTGAGCACGCTGTAGATGCCACCGACGCGGTTGGCAACTTCGGTAGCGATCTCGAACAGCACATGGTTGCGCACATCGCGGCGCGGGGTCTGGTCGCCCATCGTGGTCGTCGTCGCTAGTGCGAGAGCAAATGCGGAGTGCGTGATATGGAGGTGTAGGTGAGGTGATGTGAGGTGACAAGGAGAATTTGCAATTGATGTCTAGAACTCAGGTAAGACAGGTCAGAGAAGATGTGTGAGCTCAAGATCTAGGAAGCCACGAGGTAGCTGTGGAGAGGAAGGTGCGGGCGGCGTGCTCGTGGAGAGCTGGTCTAGCTGGTGCGCTTTCTCCACGATTGAAATGCGGGCCATTGGAGGACGTACCTTGTATGTCTCACTCTAGACTGCAGTCTAGTGGAGCTGGACACTTTTCCCCTGCGCAACTGTCACCTGTCTTCGGAATGGACACGAGTGGGGAGTATGTGCAGGTCGAGTATGTATGTAAGTGGTAGCTATGGTACGGGAAACAAAAGCTGAAATAATATGGCGGCTGGTCGAGAGCTCGGGCTCGCACGAAGCTCTTGGGAATTCCGGCTCGGGTAATGACGTTGAGGTAGCGATCTTCGTGATCCTCAATGCATTTTTCTCATTCACCTTGAGAGGAACTTGATGGTGAGAAGACGGGCATATCAGAATAGTCTTGCTCAAAGTCCAAGATACATCTCAACTACTTTCAACACGGTACAAAAGTGGTTGAGAGAGTGATCATCAAATGCCACAGCAACGAGTGAGAGTCTCCAACAAAATCTGCAGAGCGGTCCAAGCGCTGAGTCTCCCCGCGTGGAGTTGAGCGAACTAACGCCGTTCAAGCCTCCAGTCACCTATCGGCCCTTTTGCACGCATCTCTCCACCTTCTCCAGGTCACGTCTGTTCCAATACGAGCGAGAACCACTTCTCCAGCTCTCGTGACCCTCTGCCAGCGGGGTGCGGCGGTGTACACAATACAACAGACCGACAGATCGAGCAGGGTAAGCCTGCTGCTGGAGCGGCATACCGATACCCGGCTTGCACATCCCGGCCCGTCCGTCCTGCCATGTGCAATCTGCGAACAGTGGTTCATTCCGTACCATGGACGCGTCTGGAACCACCTTCAACGTCAAGACATGTTGAGGTAAGCATGGCTGAGCAGTGAGCACTGATGATATGTATACAGCTTCGCCGCCGCACTGCTCACGGTAAAGTATCGGCGTTCTTCGTCCCCTCTTTAGACATGCGTATGCGATCTCGACCGGGAACTTTCCCTGGCATTTAAACCAAGGACAATGTCGAGATCAGAATGTTGTTTGGTGCAAGGTGCCGCGGCTGGCTCTGGCAACAGCTCTGGCAAGGTAAGGCCTTGTAAGAGTGCAGTTACCAGCAACAGTAAGGGTTGAGCTTTGAATCTTTCGTGATGTTCACCACCAGAAGATTTTATGCGGCGTAGTGTTGAGAAATTCCAGCGGGTTTGACATCAAACCAGCTCGATGCAGAAGTTGTTCATGCCACCTTTATCCCGCAACATCTGCTTTGTGAACTTTTGCTCCGTAACCACACCCGCTTCCCTCCATTGCCAAAGATAATAAACCAGCTTGGCAGTCTGTTTCCTTTGAAGAAGACAGTACCCCAAACTAGCCATGATGAGCGTTATCCTCTCTTCCGTACAGTATCTTGCATTTTCTATACAAGGCGCTGGAAGAACCAAGAATAATGTAGCTGCGAGTTCTTTCATAGTGGGACTTCGGCGAAGGAATTGTGTCGTACGTCGAAGCATTTCCCCTCTACCTTTAGTATCAGGTACGAAGTTCAAAACCAGCGAGAGGGAAATCATATCGAATTTCTCCTCTTCGTTTATAGGAAGGGGACGTTGCATGAAATCTTGCTGTGTGATGCCTGGACTTTGAGCATGAAGATCTATTCTCTCGATCTTGAACAGTTTCGAGGTCGAGCATGCATTCTTGGTACTAAGGGCTCCGACTTCCAGCATCCTGAACGGTTTCGCCAGAGCTTTGAGAGCTGGGACATGCGGTTTCAACCAGCTCATCAGAACCAGCGAGGAGTCGCCACCGCGGGAAGAAGATTGACCTTGGATGGAGGCGCGTTGATAGGCCTCCAATCCACCTAGAGCGTCGATTTGAGCTTGGAGGGAAGTGATCTTTGCTTGGTCGGAGGCGGCTACGGCTTTGGAGAGGTCTTTCTGGAGGGCATGGTAGGCTATGATGAGCTTTTGGGTGAATTTGGAGGATATTGAGGCTGGGTTCCTTTGGATGGTCGGTGGACGGCCGGATTTTAGGGAGAGTGGTGGCTTTTTCGTGGGTGCCATTGCTGGTTGGTGGTGTTCCTTTCTGCAGGCTTACTTTGGTCTCAGCTTCTCCTTTCAGGACTGATGCTGTGGAACCAATATCGTCTTCTCCGACAGCCTCCGTTGTTATTATCTTTCATGGTCGGTGGTGACGACAAGAGGGCAATTGTGCTACGGGAGGTGCAGCGTTCTTTCTTGAGAAGATTTTTGAACATCGGCGTAGCGCTCGACATGCCTGTGTACATCTGGTACTTGGCGAATTGTTCGTGCATGTCGCCTTCCCTCCTGTCGGCCCAGAAAATTGCACAAGCATCAAGGAAACGTCTTCATTCACCGTAAGAGTCGAAATCACAAACAAACAACATTGCAACTCGATCTTCGGAGACTCCGTTGGAGTTGTTCACCACAACATGCACAATCACAAGCCAGGACGTCATTTCGTCGATCCGGGAGTCGGCTCGACGGGGTTTTTACCGCGCGTGCATCCTTTTCGCGTGTGGCAAACACTACCGACTCCTCTGCGGCCCTGCAGAACCAGAATCCTGATAGAGGAAAGTGGTATTAGCAGGACGAGGTACAGGTGACATTGGATCTTACCAGGAATATCTCTGAGGCTGAAACACTTCGGGCATCCGGAACCAGCCCTTGCTGCAAAATCGACATCACCTGGCGTCGAATCTGACAGAACTTCTACAATTGCTGGGCGTAACACACCATACGTCGATATCTGCGCAATGAGGAGAGAAGCAAGCATCGCACAGAAGCCCTGTCTTCCTCTGAACCCTATATAACGGGAGAGGAAGCCGAGAAACGCGACCAACATCGGACTTCCAACAAACCACCTGCTTCAAGACCAGAGGTGGCACTAGTCACCTCAAAACATTACCGCTAAGATTGAGTCCCTCATCTATGGTACGCAGCCACGATGTCGGATGGAACCTCTGAACACGCAAATCCTTACACTCTGCCAGGAGCGAATCTGGAAATGGTCCGAATCGATACAGTGCGGGAGTCGAATGCCCAGGCGAAGGGGCTGGAAGACTATGTGGCAGTCTTCATTGGTGGTATGTCTGATTCTCTGATGGCGAGCTAATGTAATTGGTCGTTAACAGTCATATCTTCATTAGGCACGGGAGGCATAGGAGAAAGCACAGCGAAGGAACTTTTTATACGAGTATCCCGGCCCAAAGCCTATATCGTTGGAAGGTGGGACATGCTCCATCAGCAACGACGAATTACATCCTACTGACTTGAACAAGGAGCGAAGAACGAGGGAACACATTATGCAACACGCTACACTCCATCAACCCGAACGGCACAGCGATCTTCATAAAGAAAGACATCAGCCTCATGCGAAACTGCGATGAATTATGCGACGAGCTCAAAGAAAGAGAATCCAAGATCAACTGCCTGTTCCTCACTGCCGGATTCATGACGCTCCGTGGTCGCAAAGAGACTGATGAAGGAATCGACTGCAAAATGTCTGTCAATTACTACGCCCGAATACGCTGCACACTGAATCTTATGCCGCTTCTCACAGCAGCATCCGAAGCAAACCAACTTTCGCGAGTCATTACTGTTTTGGCTGCCGGTTCCGAAGGCGATATCCGAATCGATGATCTGGATCTACAACGAAACTACACATTGCACGCTTGTATGGCTCACTGCGTGGTGATGAACGACTTTGCGATTGAGGAGTTCGCGAAACGATACCCTGGAACATCATTCAGCCACAGCTATCCTGGGACTGTCAAAACGGGTATTGCCAACGAGCTGACTGGTCCTGTTCGGTTGGCTGTGAAAGTCATGTACGCCGTCATGACTCCCTGGATACTCAACGTCCAGGAGTCTGGAGAGAGACACTTGTTTCAAATGACCAGTAACTGTTATCCGTCAGGGACAGGCGCTGTGGGTGTCCCCGTCCCTGAGGGTATGTCTGCTATGCGAGGTATGGACGGCGTACCTGGTAGTGGAGCCTATTTGCTGGATTGGGATGGCAAAGTTACTGGTGATGAGAAAGTGCTGGGCAAGTATCGGGCTATGGGATTGGGCAAGACTATTTGGGATCATACGATGAAGATATTCATGCTTGCGGAGCAGAGAACGAGGCAGTCTCAGAAGAGGCCAGCCGCGGGTGAGGCGGAGGGCGCTGGGAGAAGCATCCCGAATCCGGTCGGCTGGCGGCCATCTTCTTAGGGTGATGAGACAGGACCGTGAAATTTGAAATGATTTGAGCGAGGCGCAGGAGGGAAATGCATGCAATATGTGACTATACTTAGGTCGAAAACCTTGGGGCGGGAATGTAAAAACATGGAGGGATTCTGTAATTGCGATCGGCGAGAGGCAGCCGGCTTCATTCACTCACGCTCACTTGCCCAATCCGACATGTCTTGGCACTTCCGAACGCACGCCACCTTTCCGATCACCTCAAACATCACGAAAAGAACACATCACCACAATGTCAGATCCAGACTCCCGACAACTTCTGAAGAGCCAGCTCCTCCAGATAGCACTCTGGGCTATCGCTATCAATATCCTCACCCACGTCATCTCTCTTCTCCGCAAACCGACACAAGACAGAGAAGATCATCCAATGCGCTGGCTTTGTGGTGCGGGTGTGGCTGCAGCGATGGCTGTGCGTCTTGCGGCCTATATCGGAGATTGGAGTGTTGTGGTCTTGGCTGTTGGGGTTTTGGGACCTTTGGCTGTTTTGAGGCCGATGGGAAGAAGTGAGGAGGTGAAGTGAAGGTGGGAGATTTGGCTTGCCGTGGAAAGATTGAGGACTGATGGGCCGTAGAATATGAAGGGGCGAAAAGCAAGAAGAGGATGGTATGTTCCATGGGTTGCACGGGCGAGGTGGTGATGCGGGCCAATTCCTGTCGTTGCGGTGTGAGACAACATCGACCTCGATACATGCATCTTTATGATGGCTGCAGCATCACTCAGAAGTGGAAGCGAATACACAACAGGAGCGGAAGATTTGATGATCTTCTACAGACTACAGGGAAGAGGAAGAATGTTGGATAAGTCTCACAGACGAGTACATCGGCTATAATTGGGTCTCTCTTCTGTTTCACTTCACTTGATGGTCGTCAACGCGGAACATATCAAAAATGTGCTACCCAGTGCTAAGAGGCATCGGAGTTGCAACTATGAGTCAAGTGAGCTACTGCTAGAGAAATTTGGACGGCAGATTGATCTGACACGACACCAAAGTTGCAAGAGAGATCCCGAGCTGGACAGGAGAAATCCAAGATATTACGACACTTATATTCTCTCTACCTTCTCAACGACAGTATTTAGAGGAAACCCAACCTTCCCCGTTCCAGAAAAAGACACCAGTTCGCTTATCAGACGACGGAACCTCAAACACTTACCAATATGCGTCTCATTCCGGCACCAGTACAATCAAAGGCTACAAGAGCGCTGTCAATGGCTCTGTTGCTTTTCCCCATTTGTCGGTCACGATCCTATGCTGCGTCCACGCGCCGCTGATTCTCCTGATCTCGTATCAAATCCTGCTCCCGTTGATACTGCCTTAGCCGCTGGTCTCGGCCTGGGCTTGGTGTCAACTGTGCAGTGCCATCGTACCAGCTATTCAAGGTTCCAAACTCCGGTATACTCCTTGCATTCCTGCTTCTTGTTGTCATTGAAGCGGGGCGTACAGGACGTTGGCTGAATCGGTAGTCGTTAATGCGTCTACGCCTCAGATTGCGGACCCTCGCAGTGTCTGTGGTCCTTCGTGATCTTATCGATGGGTTTTCGCTTGCTATGCTTTCTGCTGGCACTTGACCACCAGCTGCCAGTAAAACTTCTTGAGCTTGATGAAGTTCTTCTTCAGCATTGGCTAATATCCTATCTGCTGTCTCGGAATGTCTTGCGATGAAAGCTGCGTACTGCTCAGGCCCAAGGTTCGTGAAGGTCAATATGTTGTCGACTTCGTTGTATCTACCCCTGCGACTCAGCTTCTCTTCCCCAAGCTGCCTCTGCAACATTTCTAAGCCGTTGCGACATGTCCTGTATCTATCCATCAGATCTTCCAAAGTGGGCTCATCAATTGTTGTTTCCTCAGCTGTTGCGGGTGCCGGAGAGCTTCCACCGGCTGCAAGAGACGACCTTTGGAGGCTGTCTACACTGGATCCAGCTTCTGAATCCCGTCTCGGCGGCGGCATTGCCCCTGCTGACCCTAGCAGCGGCTCAATAAGGTCTCGAATGGCATTGGTCTGCGACTGTTGGAGCTTCTCTTCTCTGAGTGCCAAAACAGCTTGTAACGGGAACAGCTGTGATCCAATATCTTGTTCTGATCTGACAAGCTCGGCCGTGCGATTGGTGTTGCGTGTGCGTGTGGCTTCGCTGAGACTTGCGGTTGTCGCTTGTAGCGCAAGATTTCGAATCTCACGACGAACAAGCATCAACTCGTATTTAAGTCGGTGAACCTCCCCTCGGCTTGTCACTATCAAAGCGTTGGGATCTACCAGCCTTCTCCTCATGTTTATGCAAGCAACTCGGTGTGCACTCCAAACCGTTCCAAAGTTCGCGTCAAAACACGCGTCAAAATATTCCTGGCTGAGTTCATACACTTGTGGCCAGAGCTTTCCGACCTTTTCAATGCCACGTTCGAGAGACGCCTGCCCCTCTTCGAGCCAGCCCTTGACTGTTCCTATGTGGTCCGGTATACCGGCTCGCATATTGTTGCATGTCTGAAGCACATCAACATAGTCGTCCCTGTTCCCTACGCTCAACCACTGCCAATCGGCGTTTGCTTCGTCATGCATGAATTGAAAGGTCAGAAGACTGGTGCGATCTCCTTCCATGCGGACTTTTAACCTTTCGACTTCAATCGACTCTGCATATAGCTGTGCTAGGAGGTGTACCATGCGCGGTCCAACACCTGCAATTCTGTTGGCAGTACTGCTTGGTAACACTGAATATCGCTGAGATCCTGAGCGGGAAGAACCTAGCGGGCTCCTAGGCAATCGAAGAGTGTTGGACTTTCCCACTCTTCCCCTAAATGTGCGTATCAATCGATCTATACCCCAAAACGCACGTCGAAGACATTGACACTGTAGAGGCATGGCGAACGAGTCTGATAGTGAGATAATACGTGGTTCTAGCGGTGTGGGCAAAGGCAAGAAGATGTTTTGCGAGTTGCTTAGCCTATCAAACAAAGGAAACTTTCCGCTTGCGGTCACGGAGTATACCGCTTTGTTACTCCCGCATTGATGGCGGAGAGTGCTCTAGGCTTCCTTGGAATGCTGTATAAAAGGAGCCTGGTGCGCTGAGTGGTGTTGCTCGCCAGGCACCAAGTAGTGGGCCATAAGCCCGCTTTGCAAGATCGCTCGAAATTTTTGTCCTGGTCCGGAAGCGAAAACGATCAGAGTTATACTTGTGCTCGCTTCGATGCGCATGGTTCGTCTCTCGCCCGATTGTGTCCCAGTCGCCACCGCCATCTTACTAGCGGGAACATCTTGGAGACGGTCAACAAAGGGAGCAATCTGATGAATGGGCTCCTCGTTTCGCTCCTTCGCAGATTGTAGGAAGAAGGCGGCGACGGTTGGCTGCTGAGCTTGCGCACGGACGCAGTCTCACATGCCAAAAAGTCGGCTCACATAACATTCTCGCAGAAATGCATATTCAGAGCAGCAGCTGACAATCTAACCGTACCAAGTAAATAGACGTATTGGGTTCCCGTATATTTTGGGCGTAATGCTGTAAATACAGTTCGTTGCTGGACATCAATTCGCTGTTCTGCTTGACAACCGGAGCGCAGAGCTTGGACCAACAGAGCGCACACCAGATCTGTAAGTCAAAGTGGGTCCCACTTCAGCCAAGCAGCAAGATCATCAACTTTCGTCTCTCGTTCGTCCCGAAACCTCTGCCAATCAACAATTATCCGTTTTCGGTTCAATTACCAGACAAGCTACCGAGAACCGACATCTTGATCAGTATTGGAGTCACGCAACTGGCTCGGACGTCGCAAGACCAACACAATGAGCTCTAGGCGGACGAGTGGCGCGCGCCGCTCGGGTAATTCCTACAATGATCAAGATGCTGTGCGCGGCAGCCCCGCCAGCTATTCAAGCCGCGCCTCAGACATGTACGCCGGCCGGCGCACGCAGAAGTCCATTGTGATAGAACCAGAAATATCGGATCTTCAAGCAGCTTTGGAGGAGCCCGAACATCCAATCAGGAAGGCATGCGCGCAGGCGAGGATCGGCGAGAGCCAGTACTCGCCGCAGGAGCCTACCGCTTTGATAGAAGCCTTGCAAAACGCATCCGTCAAAGACCTTTTGCATTATGGAATCGTCAAAGAACTGTTCAAGAAAGCGTCCGAGATCGAGGCGGGTAGCAAGGAAGCGAAAGCATTCGCGGACGTCACTGGCGGGCTGAAGTATGCCGCCGATGTGAAAAACCTCGTGCGAGTGCGCGAGGCCCAGGTCGACTCATGGCAGTGCCCTGAGGCAGATTTGCACCACGTTTGCCGCCCGGGAAACATCGTCCATGTCGACCTTGTAGATCATCTGCTCGATCCATCGATTCTCGTTGGTGTCGACGAGTTCGTTTCTCTCCCAAGTGGACCAGGTCACCACAAGCGATACCCATTCTGTGTCCTGTGGAGGGATCGGCAGGACCTTTACGGCGTCGTGCTCACATCCAAACAGCACAGAGGCATCACATCGGTCTCGGATAGCGAGAGCGCTAACTATTGCCTTGTCTTCACCAAAGATGGGTCGTGCAAGATCGATGCACGCGCACAACCTCCTCTGTTTGTCCAGAACATGAAACCATGTAATGGCTCCATGGCTTGCCTGACCGTTCGTAAAGTCAACCTCAAACACCCTATCTACAAGAACAAGGACAGCGCAAGATTGACACCAGAGTCCGTGGTCCGACTCGCTGACATTGTCTCCAAGAACGACTTTGTCAAGAAAAGTCTGGCCAACGTCTTGAAACAGGAAGGCTATACGACAGCGAGCAATGCGAGCAATGTCAATCATAACCACACCTGCGAGAACGAGCAGCTCAATTCTGCAGTCCAGAGCGGAGCTGATCAGGATGAGCATAACATGAAGAAAGTAGACCTCCAGAATGAGACCCACAAGCATCATGAGCATGAAGCCTTCACGCCTCCGAACGCTCGTCAGATTCACTATCACGCAGACCGTCACTCAAGTCCAAGCCATTCAACCGAAGTCCTCAGCAATCACGTACCCCAGCACGGCCGCTCGAATTCCTCCGTACCTGCATCGTTTCATTCATTGCAAGCTCTCCACGCCAATAGAAATGACGCTGCGTCAGCAGGCTACCACTCTGCTTATCAGGACCCAAGACATTTCCAGCCTCAGCACCCAGACCGAGGCGACACTCGCGCGCACGACTCGCCGCGAGAGGCTACTCGCGCTCGTTTGCCCGAAGACAATGAGACAGATTGGACCACCGAAACCCGTAGAGCCCGATTAAAGGAGGCCGTTGGCTCGGCTTCAGACAGCCGAATGGCGCACAGCAACAAGCGTCCTGCCGCTTCTGGACAGGACCAAAGCCCAAGGAAGAAGCCGACAAGGAATCAGCTTCACAACCACCAGGACAAATATGGGTGGAGGAATGCGCCTAAATGAGATCCTCTGGATTCTGGAGGGACTGTCGAAAGCACGCGAAGTGGAGGAAAGTAAGGCAATGGTGGCGATACATGTTCTGGGGTCAGGTTTGATCCTCCGACAGTATGCGAGTTGGTTTGAGTATCTGGCGGAAAAGAAAAGCAGTACTTTTTGGACGAGCGTTGTTGTGGAAGAAGATGTTCAGAACAGTCATCGTCTGCCTGCGAGAGGCTGCATTTGCATTGTCATTGTGTTTTCGGGAGGGTTTTGATCAAGGTCGCGATTCAGCGGCACTTGGCAGCGAGGAGTTATTCAGCGGGAAGTCTGGTGATTTTCTGTCAGGCGTCGAGAGGCATGCGGCATGGCAGAGGGGTCTTTTTGTCAGGTTCGCAGATGTACTCTTATCCAAGTTTATGCGAGGTCCTAGTTTCGCTCAACGCACAGTATTTCCGGAAGATGTTGCGTGGATGTGGATATATGGGCTGAAGTCGATATGAAGGTGAGGTCCAACTAGCCTTCTCCACATCTGAACCTTATCTCGTAGGTGAGGCAGAGGCAGACAAGTGCGAACTCATGCTTTCTTCCTTTGATTCCAGTCGTCCTCGTATTTGAATGATCGCAGGTGAAGATAGCAGACTAACAAGGATCATGAGCACAAAGTCTCATTACGGACACAACGTAGGTACTTCTCTGTGGTTCCCTTTACTTTTCCGCCCATTTTTTCATGCCTCTCTCGGCAACGCCCATGTTGAATGCAAGGATATTCCTCTATGGTCTATTCATTTCTCCGATTGAGACAGAGAGCGCCTGTCATACGCCACGCCATGCCCAAATTCCCCAAACTCATAACACCAACCCACAAAGTCTGCCATACTTTTTTTCTGCTCCATCAGTAAAGCACCCGAGTGCGAATCCTGCTGCCGAGATCCTCCAAGTTCTGATACAAGTCCTTAATCTCGCTAACGTTAACATTGGAGATATCCGCCATCAGGTAAGCCACATCGCCTCTTGAATCGGTCATTTGCTTGTCGACGTTGTGGTCGCCCAGGATTTCGTTGACTCTGCGAAGCACACCGGGCACGTTCTTGTGGATATAAATGACACGAACGTGGTTTGGTTCGTCGGTGGTGAGGGAACGAAGGGCGACTTCGGGCATGTTGACAGCGCCGTGGGTGGTGCCGAAGTTTACGTAGCTGACCAGAGCTGCGGCGACTTCGGACCCGATGGCGCTTTGTGCCTCTTCGGTTGAGCCTCCGATGTGAGGTGTGAGGATCAGGTTCTTCAATGCGCAGAGCTCCTTGCCCCAGGTATTGAGGGTGTCGCTGAAGTGAGGTCCGTTACCACCTGGCTCGTTGGGGTACACGTCCAATGCTGCGCCAGCTAGTTTGCCGTTTTTCATGTACTTGATCAATGATGGAATGTCAATGACTGAGCCACGGGAGGCGTTGAGGAGGTATGAGCCCTTTTTCATCTTTTCCATCTCCTTCTCGCCCAGCATGTTCTTGGTCTCGGGCAGTTCTGGTACGTGCAGTGTGACGAAGTCTGCAGATTCCAGCAGGGAGTCCAGTGTGGGCATCTGCGTAGCCGTTCCCAGCCCCATGATGTTGACCACATCGTAGTAGATGACCTTCATGCCCATGGCCTCCGCCAGGACAGAAAGCTGTGCACCAACATGTCCGTATCCGATAATTCCAAGCGTCTTTCCTCGTGCCTCCCAGCAACCGTTGGAGACTTTGTTCCAAACGCCATTGTGCATCTCGCTGCTGCGGTCGCCAATCTGTCTTGCCAGCGCAATGATCTCTCCAATCATGAGTTCTGCTACGGAACGAGAATTGCTAAAAGGCGAGTTGAAGACTGCGATACCCTGTTCGGCGGCATACTTAAGGTCGACCTGGTTGGTACCAATGCAGAAACAGCCAATGACGATGAGGTTCTTTGCATGCTTGAGGACGCTGGCGGAAAGCTGCGTCTTTGATCGAATGCCAATGACGTGGACATCCTTGATCTTCTCAATCAGCTGGTCCTCTGGCAGCGAGCTCTTAAGCGCCTCCACCTGGTATCCTTGCTTCTTGAGAATGTCCTGGCCAGTGAGGTTGACATTCTCTAGCAGCAGAACCTTTACGTCTTGAGTGTGGAATGGCTTCAGCTGCTTGTACGATGTCTTGGGTGCGCCGGAATAGCTGGACGGCGGGCTGTTGAAGGTCATGGTCGGGCTCCCCGAGAGGGAGTTGCCAAAGGAGTTGGACACGGCACTCGCGCCGCCCGTTCGTTCGGGGATGTCAATGGCGGGGCTCATCGTGTTGGTGGGGGAATAGGTAGGTAAGGTAAGGTATGTAGGGTGAAGTAGGGATAAGTGGCAGATCGGGCTAGAGAAAGGACGAAGAATGTCGTTTACTCTCTCGGTAGGATACTCAAGAGGTTAATATGGGTAGTTGTTGTTTCAATCCCACTCGCAAATGCGCTGCAATGGGAGTCATTGTATGATTCGGAGCGCAAAGAATCTTTTGTCAGTCGCCGACCGATTGCGGCGTCATCAAGGTTCACGGAATCACGCAACGGGGCGAATGACGCGCTTGACTTTAGGTCGCAAATAGCAGGCGGTGAAGCAGGATTTCTCATCCCTTTCTACTCTTATACGAAGTACTCCTACCAGCATCACCACATCACCACACCTCCAGTCTTCATCAACCTGTCTACATGTATCCATCCACGTTCTCTCGACTCACTTGTCCTGTCCCTTTGTACACCAGGAAGCCATGCAGAGCTTTTAGATGACTGCTTCCACCGACAAGAACACATGGATCAAGTGAGGTTGGCTTACAATGTCAATCGGTGTTGGTGTCAAGGACGATGGGCTCTGTCACTTACCGGTCAAATCACGAGTCACATTGCTCCTGTCTACTTGGCTGGTATATTCTGTAAGTCTGGTATACTTACGCATGACCGCTATAGCAATTTTTCCTCACAGTGGACATCTGGATTCTGCTCCCTCCAGCGTGCACCAATCTTCTAATCGATTTCTCTTTCACTTCATGCAGATGCATGCGATCCATTGCATTACTCCGGATTTGGATAAACGAAAAACCTGGTTGTACCACACCAGGACACGACAATGCTCTGCCCACATCGGAGCAGCATTGCATCAATACTTCCTCGAAAGATGCCTTCATACGAAAAGTACCCAGTCCCTGATCGTATGATGGGCTGTTTCGAACACGACCTCGGGAAAACAAGGTATCCTAGGCGACGATGGCCTGGCTGATGGGTTGCTAAGAGTGCAAGTCGAAGGCTGAGCGCCTTCCTCGCCAATGGACACCACGTGCTGCTCATTGTCGAAGATATCACGGTGAAGTGCAACTCGATTAAGCGAGCGTTGGGTTCGACAGGCAATCGATGTGACGATGGCCCTGCATTCACATTGTGATGAGGCTAAAGGTTTGTTCGGAGCCCAAACCGACCTTTCACGATGACATATGCAAGCTCATGCCGTAGGGTCTTCGTCACGATGGGATGTCGCTCTCATGGTGACTATGCCGGTGACGCTCGGTCGCCACTGTTTGCGAACGTTCGGCTACGGGGCACCATTGGTCACACCATTCAGTTAGCCACGCCGCTCTCGGGTCAAGATTTCCAAACCGTCAGGGTCGCCTTCGTCACTACAGCCTCGCAAGGCTGCAGCAACGCTGGTAGTCCTCGTCAGTGGCTCATCTCGAGTTCCTGGCTGGATGCCGTTGTCGATGAGTACAAAAGGCGATCCACACATTTACGACGAACCTGCATCCTCTTCTCTGTGTTCCTCGCCATTGTACTCCAGACCTAGCTCTGGCCAACTCCAGGTTGAATTATAAAGCCATCCCATCTTCGATCGCTACCGACGTCCGCACACCCGGGAGTTTCACAGAGTACCAGTAGGATGCACTCAAAAGCTGAATCGCAGCAACCCAAGAGGTGATGTCTCATCATCGAATCATAGCAGGTTCTGACAGAATTTGGCACAATACCTCGGATCTATTGACTTTGGCGTAGTGGTAGACAGACAGAGGTATCGACGAACCATACTTGTCCACATCGTACCTGAAACTCTTCAATTCATCTACTGGCCTCGCATATACGGTCATGTACGACAGCTCCAGCCAGGATCCTGCCCATCATGTCAGGCTGCCAGCCTCGGTGACACACGGCTACACACAGACCCTGAAAATGATGATTTGTGTAACTCATTCATCCGAATGTCGAAAGTGAACCATGCAGGGCGTCAATATCGATGCCGCCGAGATGCAAGCCACTGCCACAAGAGACCGGGTGCAGGGCCGGTGAACGTCGCTGCGTCGACGTAGCGGAGTCGCCGTGCTTGACGTAGCGGAGTACCAGGATCCTAACTGCAGCTACTGGTCCAGAACTCCCAGGATACGATACATCCATGAAGGTCGTGCTCAATACACTGCTTCGCTGTGCGAGAATCACACGTCCCTGTCGTAGCAGGGCACAAAGTATCATTGCGCAGTCCGCAGTCTTGGAAGGATGGAGTCTACCTTTGCAATGGCCACGCAGGCAAATACAGAGAATGGTTTCCAAGATGAAAGGCAGCGAGAGCATGAGTTTTACAGGCAGGTGTTTGAAAACGAGCTTGGAGTTCCTTAGCTAACAGATGCAAAGGTACTATGATGCTGTCCGGTCTCTGAATGACAATGAGACCCCTTGGACGGTGCGTGCTGATGAGCATAACTCACGTGAAACAGGAAATTTTAGCGAGTTTTACTGATCAGCCCTCCAGGATCTCTTCGACGATGAAGCAGTGAAAAATCACACACCAATTTCCTCTCCAGACACAGCCTTGACTGCTTTCTGCCAGCTGGGCGCCCTTCGATGCGGGACGAGGCGATGCCTGCTCTTTTTCTTTGATCAAACATACGCCTATATTGTCGCGGAGGCAACAAGAACGTTGTCACTGCTTGATGATCACAGTCACGACGTTGAGGATGGTTTGTGGCTTGGACACACGATCATTCCGCGAGGCCTGAGTGTTTGCGAGCATACTGTCAATATTCCCAGTGCAAACAAGGGATCCAATCAGTTTCACGACAACGCAGACAAGATACACATAATCAACGATTTGACGGATGATGTACGATTTTGCGACCGACCTTATGTCCTGGATGGGCCAAAAGCCAGGTTCTACGCCGGTAAAGCTCTCATCTTGCTCGGTCGCATTACTTGCGCTGATAGACCGTTCAGGTGTACCGATCACAACTCCAAACGGTCTCAGGATAGGAGCTTATTGTGTTTTGGGCGATAAGCCCAGAAAAGGTTTCAGCGATAAACATGTGAAATTTATGTTGGACATGGGTGAAACGATTATGGCTCACCTAGAGTCGCTGCGAATGAGGACTGAGGTATGTTCAAAATGGACTGCTATACGCTACCTTGGAATGTTTTTGCTCACGCGACGCAGTTTGGGAGAGGTACAAGAATGCTTACTGGACTTGGGTGAGTGATGATCGACTCAGCATTTCATCTGAAGAGATCGCGTATTTACTGAACCTAGGACATTCGTCAAGGAGACCCCTATTGGAAGGGCAGGGCAAAGTCGCAATAAAAGATGCCCAAATGTTGTCAAAGACACAGACTCGAGCGAACACAACTCTTCTGCTACGGTCACAGCTCCGGAGCCCAACGACTACTTCAGCAATATGTCCAAGCCTACAGTTTCACCCCATAATGTAACTTCGGACCAAGAGACCACACCTGGCGTCAATGGGGAGAGCAATCCGATGTGGGGTCCTCTGTCTCCGCCGCTGAGTACACATGCGCAAATTTGCCTCGAGGAAGATAACGAACCTGATGGAGGTGTCGGGGAAACACTAGAAAGAGCAGCCGCCTTGCTCCGAGAATCTGTTGATGCCGACGGTGTTTTGATCCTGGACGCCACAGTCCACAGCTACGGTGGAGCAGTGACCGGACGACAATGTTGGTCGGATAGCGAGATTGAGCAGGAGATCAGCAGCAGCACCGAAGCGGACTATGTCTCTGATGACTCTCACGAGAAGACCGTTCATGCAGATTGCAAGATTCTGGGCTCTTCGCGACGAGGTGGTACCGCCAGCAACGACAATTCTCCTGGCCACGGCCATCCCATACCAGAGAAAGTGTTGAAGAGCTTGCTTCGTCACTATCCGCAAGGTGCTGTCTGGACTTTTGATGCTGACGGCTCCATGCCGTCTGCCGAAGGGCACGTTGTATCTTCAACGGATACGGACGATCTTACCGAGCCAAAGGCTGAGCATCGAACACGGCATAGTCGAAAACTTTGGGAGTCCAGACGGATTCAGGCAGTGTTTCCTGGTGTGAGAACTATCTGTCTGGTTAGCATGTGGGATAACGTCCGCGAGAGACATTATGCTGGAGCTATCATTTGGACATATTCCCCGATACGACAGTTCTCGAGTGAGTTGAGCTACATGATGGCTTTCTGCGATGTTGTGATGGCGAAGGTTGGGCGGCTGGAATCCACGATGAAGGACCAGGCTAAAAGTGATTTCATCTCGAGTGTGTCTCACGAATTGCGCTCGCCTTTACATGTGAGTAGACTGACGAAGAGCCGGGAGGGACTCGCAAGGTAGACTGGCTAATATGTGATAGGGTATTCTGGGCAGCATCGACTTTCTGCAGGTAAGTCATTCACATGTGGATAATCGTCACGAGAGACTTGCTAATATTATACAGGAGCAAGCAGTGCTGGATTGGAGCATGATCGCACAAATCGAAAAGTGTTCAACGACTTTGATGGATGTGATAGACCATCTGCTGGACTTTGCAAAACTGTGAGTATCCCACCCAGCCAACACTCTCAAGCTGACATGAGACATCCAGGAATCACCTAGGCAAGAAACTGAGGAGGATTGGAAGAAATGGAAATCCTCACCGTACCCGGGCATTTTCCCACGCCACTCTGGCTTCTGGTGCATCCAATTCGACTGAACTCGTCTCTCTGGCCAAGGTGACCGAAGAGGTAGCCGACTCCATCTTCTTCAGCCATTGCTGTCGTATGGATGAACACCCCGGAAAGAAGATCGATCTCATATTGGATATTTCTATGGACCCAACGCTACAGTGTAGAGTCGCGGTGGGTGCGTGGAAAAGACTTTGCATCAACACAATAGGCAATGCGTTGAAGTATACGGCAGAAGGTCATGTGTTGGTGTCTCTCAAGATATCTCAGCACAAGAGACGTCGTCCGGTGGTAAGCCGCTGCATTCTAGACTGTTCAAAGACGACGATCCTCAGAACACAGCTGACTTTCCCTCACTTTTAGGCCATACTTACAGTCAGCGACACTGGAATTGGAATGTCGCGAGACTTCCTCGAAAACCGCTTGTTCAGGGCATTCTCTCAAGAGAACGAGCTGGCTAACGGTACTGGCCTAGGCATGAGCCTTGTTGCGAAGCTCGTACGTGGGTTTAACGGAAGAATCAAAGTACAGTCAGCAAAGGGCCAGGGAACGACAATGACGGTCAGCATGCCTATCGACATTGCATTACAACAAGAAAACAAGCCGCAAAACCTACTTCCCGCGCGCCATGGAATGAACATTGGTTTCCTCAATCCCGGGTTCAGCAACGAGGAAAGTATCATCAGCCGACGCAAGCTACAAACATCAGCAATCATGGGCGCCTGTTCTCGGCTCGGTATGACTTTGACAGAGCCGGAAGCTGCAGATATCAACTTTGCCTTCGAAGCTGATCTTCCGGGCCTGATTGTACATCCCAAATTCTCCACGATCACAGCACCCATCATTGTTCTATGTGACAATGTAATGTCTGCGGCAAACATGCGTAGCTCTTCCTCGACAAGAACTAGAGAAAAGAGACTGGAGTTCGTGGCCCAACCTTTTGGACCGCAACAGCTTTCTACCGCGATTGCGAGATGTGTCGATTCCAAGCCCAGTCCTGTGCTGTCGCAGGCGGAGATACAAAGTAAAGCTGCCACATCTCGGGAAGCTTTGAAGCTCCAACTCTCACGTAGATCACACACTACGGGCCTCAGCATACAAACACCTATGCCCATACGCCCTCCATTGGTTCGTGCGGGATCTGCCCCACCGCTGTCTTGGTCCGCCCTATCATTACCATTCTGCACAGACTCACTTCCAGGTGAGCAAATACCGAGCCCGCAGACGCCGACGCCGACGCCGCTCAATATTGCTGTTCCATCGGAAACGCCCTATACCAATGGGCGCACACAATATTTCAAAGAGGCGTTTGAAGAAGTGATAGAGACAAATGGCACTGCCGACAAGCTCGTCACCCCGTCACCAAACAAGCCAGCAGATAAACTATCGCTTCTTCTCGTGGACGACAATGTAAGCTTCTTCTGATGCGATTCGAAATTATTGAGGCTGACCCGCATATAGCGTATAAATTTACGATTATTGACCACGTATGCTGATAAGAACAAGCACCCACGACGGACCGCAACTAATGGACTAGAGGCCGTGCAAGTCTATGAAGCTTCAGCGACTAATTCAGGGGTTCCCAAGCCAGATGTCATCTTCCTCGACATCAATATGCCTGTGATGGATGGATTCGAAGCTGCCCGTCGAATCCGTGCCTTTGAGAATCTTGCCGGTATCACGAATCAGTGTGTTATTGTAGCTGTGACGGGTTTGGGATCAAATTCGTCACAGCAAATGGCTTATTCATGTGGGATCGTAGGTGACACCCTGAAGCTCCAATGCACATCAAGCTGACAAATTCAGGACATGTTTTTGACAAAGCCAGTCCGGCCAAGAGATCTGACAAAGGTTCTGGAAGCATTGTCCACTGCCAAGAGTCAGCAAGAAAGATAAACGCAGCGCGGGGTCTCTGACAGGGACATGTACCCCCTGAACCCTTTTTTTTCTGGAATGATGCCGAGATTCCTTTTCACCACTTGGGAGAATCGTCATCCTGGACACATCATCTGAGATTCACAAGATGAAGCTTGTCCCGGCAATCCTGTTGAAAGTGTTTCGGCCAGCTACTCTGGTCGTTCTAACGTCCTTTTGCAGCGTCATCCTTGCGGTCCTTGGGCTCTGTTAAAAGAATTTGCGTGCGGGGTCAGCGCCAGGCTTGTACAATGTACATAGACAATCGGTTGTCAGTGGGGAACAGAGAGCGTCGTTGAAGCAATCGGCGCTCGTCTCCCATCACATCGTTATCGATCTTGTTACGATTGTCGTGGCCTGATACAATGAGGTGATATTTAAGCTTTTCCTGCCTAGACCCCTTGAAGTCTGGGCCGTCAGCTCTAAAAATTGGCGTGAATCTTCTCCACCTTTTCACGAGCAGACATCATCATCATCA
Organism: Ramularia endophylla; assembly: GCA_002116395.1. Lineage (NCBI taxonomy): Eukaryota > Fungi > Ascomycota > Dothideomycetes > Mycosphaerellales > Mycosphaerellaceae > Ramularia > Ramularia endophylla. The sequence continues at coordinate 3,371 of MWSQ01002164.1, read as the reverse complement.
TCGTCAGAACATATCCTCCCGATGCTACACAACTGCATTATTGGTCTGGACAAGATGCTATGATCTTCGGCCTCGCAGTAACAGGGGCTAGTGAAAATGGACGATGGCTACTACGAAACGCACTCGAATTTCGGAAGGTGAACAATGTTGCTCCCATTCCATTCTGTGGACGCAGCTAAAACTACGATAGGATCGTGCTGGCACTGTAAGAAACGAAGGATAAGATGCGATTTGACAAAACCCACATGCATCAAATGTCAAGAGAGCGAACAGGAATGTTCGTATGGAGCACCACCCCTAAAATGGATAGGAGGTATGGCCTTGCGAGGTCGTAATGCTCCTCCACCGCGATCCGAAATGATCTGTATGGCTTCCTCGTTGCCTGCTGAAACCGTCATTGTCAGACCTACACAAACATCCCCACTGGCCCGTAGACGATCTCCTGCTTCTCTCTCGCCTACGCCAGCTCTCAAGCCGCTCGATAGCTACTCGTTGTTCAAGTACTTCAGCACTGCGGTATTGCCCCGTTTTCAAGTTCTGGACGAACACATTCCGGTTGAGCTTCACATTGTGAAGAAGGATGAACCACTCCAGCAGGCAATACTTGCCATTGCGAGAGCCCATCACTCTTTCCTCTCCAAATGCAACCTAGGCGGTACGGCTATGATCAGAAGTAAAGCTCGGCTTGCTGCGATCAATGGCTTTCGCAAGCAGTTGGAATGTGGAGTGGTTTCTGATAACGCTGCACAGGATTTATTCACGATTAACGTGCTACTTTGCATGCTCGACGGAATGATAGAACCGGAGCGCGATTTGAATGCTTCGATGTTCCATCTCAAAGGCGGCTATGCGATGCTCAATCGATGGCCGAGTACCGTGTCCAACATGCTGCAGGAGAACGGTTTCCGGGCACACCTTCTTTCGGTGTTCGTTACAATGGATCTCGTTCACGCTTTCCTCTCCGGCGACAAACCATATTTTGACTCTTCTATATGGAAAATGTTTGACGGGATCCAGGCCTGGTGGGGTCGATTACAGAAGACGAACATGTTCTTGAAGATGCTCAATGCACACTCGCAGATGGCGGTCCTTGGATACATTCTGAAAACTGGCTGCGAATCCTCGGGTTCATTGTTCGGCCAACATCTACCCGTCGTTGAATCGTTGCTTTCAGCGCCTGTTGACTGCGGGAAGACTGAATGGGAGGCTTTTTGCCACTTCTACCTGATATCTGGCTCCATATACTTCCATCGTGTTTTGAAGCAACGATCGATCGAGGACGAAATCGTACAGGACATTACTCGGCGCGGGGTATCTCTGCTGGTGGAAACGGTTCTGCCTGGTATGATGAGCCATTGTGTTGTGCTTCCTATGTTGGTTATTGGAAGTCATTGCATTACGGATCATGATCGACAGGTCGTTCGGGAAGCCCTGTCTCCGTCTCTGCATTACCTTTCGTTTGGTAACATGCCAGTCATGGCGGATTTCCTTCGAGCAACGTGGAAGAAGCATGATATGAATGCGAGTTGGTTTGAGCTATTTCATGATGTATGTCGGACTTGCATGTTCACGGTGAAAGGTGGACAAGCTGACATCTCTACTTCCAGATTGCAGACAGGATCTTCTTGTTCTGATAGCCGTGGGTAGCTGGTCGATGTCGGAAACGATCTTTGGAGCTGGCTCGGGCAACGTGAGCACCTTGGCATCATATCTTGAAAAGATACCTGACCTGACTAGTCATTGCCTAGCTCCCACCACTCTTGCTCGGCCTGCCGTGGACCCGGCCAGTTGCAGTTCTCCTCGCCTTCTCAGACAGACCAACCGGCTGTACTTTTGATCGTCAGAGCACTCTTTCCTCCATTCGAACTATGGCCTCGCCAACACTTTCGCGCCGACATGGCAGACAATCGTCAATCAAAAGCGTAACATCCGCAACCAGCTGGTAGAGCCTTTCCTCCTTCCCGAGCTTTCAACAGAGAACATCACGAGCATAGACGATATTCATTTACTGGCGGATCATGTCGCAAAGGGGAAGATAAGTGCCCGTGATGTCACGTTGGCCTATATTCGAAAGTCAGTCTCAAGCATAACTGCGATGATGCCGTAGCTTGCGTCTGAATTCTTGTGATTAGAGGTGCAAATGCTCATCAGAAGGTATGTCCTGTGTCAATATGGGCGAGAAGATAGTGCCCGCTAACGGAGAAAGACCAATCGCCTTACAGGTGAACTATTCGAGCGTCTCAGACATCGCGACGTCCCTAACAACAGAGGTAGAACTCTTTCTCAACGATGCTCTTCAACTGGTAGACGGGCTTGATGAATACCTTTCCAAACATGGCAAGCCAATTGGTCCTCTCCATGGCGTTGTCATGACTCTCAAAGACCACTTCGATGTCTAGTCATTCGACAGTCGAAGGCGCTCTACTAGCACAACAAGGCTCTGTAGTAGGTTGGGGAACCAGATTTCGGCGGTGGCGTTCGGATTCCCGCTCGCATTATGGATCTGTACTCCCTTGAACCAAGCGTACGTCTTCATCGATATACTCCTGTGACTCATGCTGCTTTCTGACAATCACGACAGAGCGGCAGACTTCCCTACCTAGACTGCCAAGTCTCAACCGCAGGGCAAGAACATGTACCTTCAGCCGTAAGCCCCATGGCGCGATCGTTGTCGTCTATCGAGAGGGTGATGAGAGAAGTCATCGCTGCTAAACCTTGGGAACAAAATCCGACATGCCATCCTTTACCATGGCGGGAAGATGTACATCTCGACGTGCAGAGTCGATCGCTAGTGATTGGACTGCTAGTTGATGACGGCTGTGTGAAAATACACCCTTCCATTGAAAGAGTTCTGCTGGAAGTTAGCATCCAAACTCCAGAACGCCGGACACATTATCGTTCCCTGGACATCAGAGGGTCATAAAGAAGCCATCGAGATCATGGTATACATATATCTCTCGTTGCCCAAGCCGCAGCTACATGACGCTAATATACATAATCTCATCAGGATCTCTACGTACACAGCCGACGACGGCGAAGACATCAAACGCTCCTTCGCCTCCGGCGGGAGAACCCATGGTTCCTCACGTCCGAGCTCTCGGCAATCGGGCCCCGGGAGATTTCGGTGTATGAGGTGCTGGGCTCTGAAGCGTCGGAAACCAGACATCCAGAAAAATGTATCTTGAGAAGTAGAATCAAGCCGGTTTTTCCCTCTGGAAGTCGATGTCTTACTCACACCAACGATGCCGCATGCTGCAGTATCCCATGGCTCCTGTAAGTGGGTGGGGATATATAATTCATTGATTATAACCTGAGCCACCCCTCGGATCCTTCCGCGCGGGGGCTTTCAGAGGGCCCTACACCAAAATTAG
>MWSQ01002163.1:0-28075 GCA_002116395.1 Ramularia endophylla | reverse complement strand
TCGGTAAGGTTGGTATGCGATACTTTCACAAGCTCCAGAACCAGTTCTGGAAGCCTGTTATCAACCTCGACAAGGTCAGTCAAACAGTCCATTCCTCGAGAGAACCTCCATTCTGACTTCAGACCAGCTCTGGGCTCTCGTCCCTGTTGAGCAGCGCGAGAAGTACCTCGCCAACAAGTCCGCCGACACTGCCCCAGTCCTCGACCTCCTCCCTCTCGGCTACAGCAAGGTCCTCGGAAAGGGACGCATCCCTGAGATCCCTCTCATCGTCCGCGCACGTTACTTCAGCAAGGACGCCGAGCGCAAGATCAAGGAGGCCGGCGGTGTTGTCCAGCTCGTCGCTTAATTGCGGACTGCAGCACACAAACCCACTCAAAAGCAGAGATATCACGTGGTTATGAACATTGGCGTTGATACAGCGGTTGTCAGAGGCACCGCCAAAAAAGAAGGCGTCACGGGAGCCAGCTGGGAAATCCCCAGCGGCGCGGATCTGATACCATACCCTTTCAGCGTGGTAGCTGAGAGATGACTGCCAATCGTCTATAGACAAATGCAAGATTCTCTGAACCAACCTTCTGACATCCGAAAGGATGAGCTGTTCCCAGCACGTGCTGTGCCAGGCTACTGCCGTCTACATCTGTGAGATGGGTAGCCTGCATCGACCTTGATCGAGACCAGACGGTGAGTCTTGGAGAGACGGCAATGTTCCCGAGCACTGGCTCCAGCATCTCGTTTTTTTCCTTTTGCTGTCGTTGCTTATCACTGTTTCTTTCCCTTTCTTACTTCACTCCGATCTCGCTATGCCTGAGAGCAATACGCACTGTCTTTGTAAATAGTACCTCGTGTTTGGAGGAGACTACCCTTAACTTTTGATAGCAACCTGGAATGCAAACTAAACTTCAGCATCTTCAACACTTCCCGTCAAGAACTCTCGAATGATGGACAGCCCTCTGTAATCATTGTCACGATCAGAAATTCCCTTGTTGCTTGCCGCCACGCCCTTCACCAACCGCTCTCCAATCGACAAGGCAGAATCGAAGTCAATAATCACAGCATTCCCACTATTATCAACACAGACATTGTCTACCTGGCCCGTTAGCAAAATTTCCAACCACAAAATCGACCTACCGACACACCTGGATTGATGTCGTTGTGTGCAATGCCTAGCGAGTGAAGATGCTCAACGCCGTCTCGCATCTGAGCCAACAGCATCTCACATTGACTCTCAGACAAACCGGCTTTCTGGTGTTCAACCAGACTACAAGCACATCTCTGCAAGCAGACATGAGTGATGCGGCCATCTCTCATCACGCATCCATAGTAGCCAACAACATTCGGATGCGGCTCTCTGCACAAACGCTCGAGCACCTCAACTTCGCTTTGCATACGATCCGCAACGAATGTCCGGCCTGGCTCTCGATCTTCGTAGGTGAACTGAGGTGCTTTGAGGTAGTGATCTCTTGGGTCGAACAGCGGCGCCTCGGTGAAGTGCTCCAAGAACACGGGAAAGACGTTTTCAGAAGGCACAGGTTCCAGAAGTCGAAGAATTTCAAAGTCATCTAGATTCTTCATTCGTTGTGGCGATTTACCAACGTATGCGTTGCCTTCTACGAATGCTGTTATGAGTGTGCCTTGATATTCGTGTCTGTCGTTCCATTCTTCGCGGAGGGAAAACTGGGAGCCGTCTGGTGTTTCGTAGTCCATGGTTGGACATTCGTAATTCCTGCAATTTTTGTAAGTCTTCTGGTCAGTCGGGGCTGAGAGATATGCTCAGGGTTTGAGTTTGCATTGCGTGTTTCATTTGTTTTCGTTGTCTATTTTGCTCGCACGCAAGAAAGAAAGAGTGAGGTCAAGCAGATACAAATTTTAGGGGTATATTTGATCACGGGTGTATGTTACACCGACCGAGAGGAAAGAGCTTGTCACCCCAAGGTTTCTGCATCTTCTTGCCTCTTACCTGAACAAGGCAACACATATCTTTCAAGAAATAATCAGCTTCCTTCAGGAGCGTGCAGGCCACGGCGAATTTTGCAACTGCGGATCATCCTTATCTTTCACGGGAGCTCGGATAAGGAAACCCCACGCATTCAATTGATCCACTGCCACAGGCCTCACACCCTTCTACGACCTTCTTGAACCATCTCGGAGACAAAAACATCCCCTGACCGTCTGCTATCGCGATTATGCACCGCGTGATGAAATACGGGACATCGAATCTATACAGCGCCTTCACCTTCCACAAAAGGCCTGACACACCCCGGGTCTCAAAGCATGCATGATCCACATCAAGCACGTTAATCGCACGAATGATGGTGCCTCTACCCCAATCTATCCAGGCCACTTGCCGCTACACGGCATGATATACCGATGCATACCGCCAGTAAGCGTCCATTCGTTCTAGAAATGTACGCGTGGGTCTTCGGAGGATTGTTTGATTGAAGGAAACCGGTCTTGTTCACATGTCCATCAACCGCATCTACCGGTTCCTGCAGTCTCACCAACAACCTCGGTGGCCGCCTCTACCTTCAGACAGAGCTTAGCGCTGCTAGCAGAGCTTATATGGCAGCTTGGTGTGCTTGTGCGAGCTGTGCCATGTCTTGTACAAGAGCTACTCCGTAGCGCCACGAACTCGCCGATCTACCGAAGCTCACGAAGGAACAACAAATCAGGAGCAGCCCTGCGTTGGCCGTCGATCACGACAGCCATACATTCCTGCAGATCATTTCTGGACTCAACAATGGTTCGCGCCCTAGCCTCAGATTCATATCGCGGACTACTATCGAACCCTTGGGGCTTGCAGCTAAGGCAAACTACAATCGAATCAACTCGTATATAATGGAACAAAGATTGATGAGCTGCCTAATACGGCTGGTGCTGCGCCAACACAAAGGTCGAAGTCTTGCAGGCCAACCTTGCACTAGGGAAAGATACCTAAACGGGCAGGTGCCATTTGGTTCTCCGGCGTATCAAACACTCTGGCAAGCGAACGCATCAACCCTGTCATGTCGAAAGACACCAGCACCATGGACAACTGGTCGCTTACAGCGCTATCATCTTAGACAAGCCACCTGCCGACCACGCGAGCTAAACAGGACTCTGCGAGATCATCTCTGGTATAAGTATGTCATCTCCCGCCTGCAACAACATCTTTTCTTTCGTCAGCCCATTTCCAGCGTTCCAGCATCGTTTACTGTCCTCTCCAGCAACATGTTCTACTCCAAGTCTCTCGCCCTTGCGGCGGCGGCCATCGCTGCTGTTTCGGCAGCACCTGTTGAGCAGCAGGCCAAGACCGTCGTCATGCCATTGAAGCACGTCTCCAACGCTTCGGCCAAGGGCCTTGTCGCCAAGGGCCAGGCGCGCATCAACGCTATCAACGGTGCCAGCTCTGTTTTCGCCGTCGATGCTGTGAGCTCCGGCACTGTCACGAACGAGGACGTGTCCTACGTCGCCCCTGTTGTCGTTGGCAGCACCACCTACGAGCTCATCGTCGACACTGGATGTAAGTCAGCCTAGATTGTTATAATATTGAACTCCTCGCTAACATGCAATGTCTTAGCCTCAAACACATGGTGCGGTGCACAAAGTGCATGCGAGAAGAGCTCGACTGGTGTATCCACTGGCAAGACAGTCTCTGTCAGCTACGGCAGTGGCTCATTCTCCGGAACTGAATACACCGACAAAGTCAGCTTTGGTGGTCTTACCGTCACTTCGCAGTCTATCGGTGCTGCTACCAGATCCACTGGCTTCACCGGCGTTGACGGTATTATTGGATTCGGCCCCGTCGATCTTACCGAGGACACTGTTTCGGGTACCACCACTGTTCCAACCTTCATGGACAACCTAAAGTCTCAAGGCTCTATTACCACCGAGGTTCTCGGTGTATCTTTCCGCCCAGAGTCCGGCAGCGACGACGATGATGCTAACGGCGAGCTGACCCTTGGTGGTGTCGATACTACCAAGTACACTGGTACCCTCACCTACTTCCCTAAGCTCACCAGCGGCACTGCTTCGCCATACTGGGGTATTTCTATTGCCAGCTTCACCTACGGAACAACGACCCTTGCCACCACTCAGACCGGCATTGTTGACACGGGCACGACCCTCATCTACATTCCAACTTCTGCGTACGACAACTTCCTGACCGCTTCCGGCGGTAAGACCGATAGCTCCTCTGGCCTTGCGGTTTACACCACCAAGCCCACTGCCAACTTCGCCATCAAGTTCGGCACGACCAGCTACACCCTTACCCCAACTCAGTACCTGGTCCCAACTGCCCAGTACAGCGAATTCGGCCTCACGTCTGGCAAGTACTACGCATGGATCAATGATGGTGGCTCTTCTGGCGTCGACTGCATCATTGGACAGAAGTTCATCGAGCAATACTACTCCGTGTTTGACACAACCAACAGCCGTATTGGTTTCGCTACCGGCGTATAGATGTTTGGACTTGCGGTTGGAGAGGCTACTCGATGTCTGGAACATGTGGAGTGTGGGCCTGGTCAAGATAACCATAAAGTTACGTAGATGCATGAATGAAATGACACCACTTGCCCTTTGCCATGGTACACGTGAAGTTACAAGAGTAGGTATCGCATCGAAATGAAGACTGAAATACTGGCAATCACATGAGGTTGAAATGGTGCTCTCCTTACTCATGGGCTGAAAACTTACTTTCTTGATAACGGCACAGCAAGGTTGGCAGATACTTTGATGAGCGAACTCTATCTTTGAGAACGTCCAAGCATTTCATCAGAGAACATCGAGCTCTATCTTCGAGATCATTCCAAGCAGTCTGCTGGTCTGCGAATTGATTCACCATGGGGTATCATCATCATCCCGCAACTATATCCAATAGTCGTAAACGCCAAGACGACCGACGCTAAACTGCCATCAAAGAGTGAAGTGCCGTCTAGCGGCCTCACCGACACTCTTGCGTTGCACCTGTTCGTGCGCTTTCCTGGCTATCCTGACCCCAGGTGCTGGTAGGGCTTCCCCTGCGACTGTCACCGTCAATGCTGGAGGTGGGCGTTGTCTCTGGCGATACGATGAAGAGATCCTGATAGTTGCCCAGTAGAAGCCTGGACCAATATGCAAGCGATGGTACTTTGACTGAAGCCAGCGAGGAATCGTAGTTCGGCAGCTCAGAGTACATTTCTTTCTCCTCTGGGAGGTACAGATCGTGCCGCTTGACGTCGAGGTAAGAAGTCGCTCGTGGGATCTGTTTCCTAGTCGCACGAAGTCTTTCGTCTGGGTGGCAAAGCGAATTAGTTGTGCTCCGAAATCCGAGACGCCAGAGGTCATCAGACTCCATACCTTTGTCCAGCATCGCACAAAGATCTTTTTGCGACGAAGTCTCCAGCTTGCCTCTGTAAGTGTATAGGAGTATCGGGCTCGTATCTTCCCAGTCCAACTGATAGCGTTCTCCACTGGCGCTGCTTGATGAGCTATGTGTAGAGTCTGTCAAGCCAGTACCGACAGAAATTGCGCCCGCTTCTGGGCGCGTTGCGTCCATGTTGTACGTGACCTGGAGGGCGGCCTCGATGGTGCGGTCTTCACTGAGTCAGAGTGAAAGTTGTTGACGCCTGGATATCGCGCTGCTTTCAACGAAAAGCGATTTTCGTTGTTCAACAAGTTTTTGCCTGAGACAGGGTGAAGGGAGTCGTATGCTCAAGCAAACTATAGGTTTCGCTGAGCGCCTCTGGCGGTAGATAGCGTGCGGTTTACGGACGTCAGCCTTGTCAGCTGAAGACTCAGGCAAGCAGGGATCGATCCAAAGGCAGGGTCGCATGCGTTGACGACGAGAACGACTTAGTCTGGTGGGCAGTGTTGAGGCAGCGGAAGATGTTGCAGGTGATCAGGCCAAGGGGCGTGTTGGTGTGTGTGCTGCGGCTCTTTTTGCGTCATCACGAGACCCTGCTAGCTCAAACCTTATGCCGAGGGAATGTGTGGCTGAGGGACCTCGCCAAAGGGTTCGCCATCGCAACAATTCATCCGACAACCCATTGAGACCAACCACGATGACAAGAGTGCGACACGCCGGCCTCAGTGACGGGTTCGCGCTACCTTCACTGGAATTCGTTCGTTCATTGTTCTCTGAGTCACTCGGGCGTTGATTCCTACGCAGCCGGTAGCACAATCATCCGCTTGGAGAGTACGGCTATGGAGCGCCTGAGCGCATTGAGGTCGCACAGCTCCTGGTTCAAGCAGACACATGTGCCGCTGTGACACTCTGCGAACCACTCAACGCAGTCAGATTGATGCACTATGGCGCCTCCCATAATGCTTCTGCATCATATGGCGTTTGGTTGGAAGAGTTCCTGCAGGCAGATGCGTGAGCCACATTTCACTAGCTTCTAATGGACTGGCGACGACTTCGGAGCGGATCGTGAACATCATACCGCGACGCGAGCGTTGGCACGAGGCTAACTGTTTCTCCAAAGGAACTGTCACTGCCTCTATGTTCACTGACTTGTAACCACCCGCTGCGCTTCACACCTGCTGCGCTGCTTGTTTGTTCTTCTGCATAGCGTGTTCTCGTCAAAGCATTCTCCTCCCCATTCCATCTGCTAGAGCGCTCGGGACTACAGCACCCTCCGCTCCGCATGGCCTCTTCTGAAAGAACACACAGTGCCCTCTAAGACACTTCTTTGCATGTGACTTTTCCGCGACGGACCTCTCTTTTCTCTTTGCTTTATCCCCCTCGAGACTGTCTTTCCACACTAGCCTGCACGAGCCAAAGACTGCCACCTGATGCGACGAGTGCTCGAGCACAGAACACAAACCACCGCTGTGTGAAAACATATCATAAGAGAGGGACGGCCGCCACGCCAAAGGTGGCACCAAAATCAAGGTGGATTCCATTCCAGCAAACCCGTGGGAGTTCCTGCGACCCAGTTCAGTTATGCACGAAAGCGTAGCTACACTTGCTCCCACCTCTGGAACACAGACCAGAAGTTCTAGTCGACCACGCAAGGAGGAAACAAGCAATTCTGAAAAAGCAGGCAGAGTTTGGGCAAGGTCAGTATTCTTCTCGGTGTCATCAGCAGAGCTGCAGAGACGAAGATTCTTAAGTGAATTCAGTCGCGCGTCTGGCTCTCTCCATCATTTGACGCGCGACTACGCGAGTTCAAAAGGCTCTTGGCCCTCCAAAGAGAACATGTCATTTCTTGTCATGTATGGCTAATTCATCTATAGAGGCGTTGACGATCCATGGCATCCTTGCATATTGACTCTCGACGGAGGTGGTATCCGCGGCTACAGCAGTTTGCTGATTCTAAAAGCATTGATGCACGAGATCTCCGAATGGGAAGCATACTACGACAATAACAAGACAGTCGATATTCGCTCGGACAGCCCGACTTCATACTTCAGCAGCGAGGAGCAGGCTGGTGCAGGAGCAGCTCGCGGTCGGGCAGAGAAATTCGTTGTGGAGACGACAGAGCACCATCCGGAGCATCCACAACATCGAGTGACGACGGATGTGCCTTTGACCCAGACTGTTGCAGCGAACGATGTTGAGGCGGCAGCACCAGGCGGAATGATCGACCCAGCCGCGAGAGAGGAATCGCAGGAAGAGCCATCAGAACCGGTTCCAAACTCTGCAAATTTCGAAACGATAGTCACTCACGAACCATCCACGCACGACCCAACTACTCACGAACAACCCACCCACGAACCATCACCTTCGGAGGATGATCTCCTTCCTTGCCACTACTTCGACTTTATGTACGGCACTTCCACAGGTGGACTTATCAGCACAATACTTGGCCGCCTTCGCATGACTGTCCCCGAAGCTTTGGAGCTGTATCGCAAAGTGGGAGATGACCTTTTTGGCGTTCGCCGCAGTCGCGTTCCCCTCAGAACCAAGTACTACCACGAGCCGCTCGAGAAGGCTGTGCGGGAGATTGTCAGAAGCCGGTGCAAGGTACATGAAGACTGCGATGGTAATGACCTTCATCCGTGGGAGTTTGACCAAGCTTCTTTCGATGTTGACCAGCCGCGTGTCTGTCAATCCTGCTGTCTCACGGCCACACACGATCAAAGCTTATGCGAAGCGCATCTCCTGCGCTCATACCCTCACTACTACTCAGAGAATGCTCCCAATTGGATAACACGATACAATGAGGGAGCGGACGCTCTGCCCATCTGGCAAGTAACGAGAGCAACCACAGCGGCGCCGTTTTACTTTGAGATGCTCAAAGCCGTGGTCAACGACGTTGAAATGTCTTTCAAGGATGGCGGTATTCGGGAGAACAATCCTAGCGGTGCCGCAATCAGCGAGTTCCACGCACTCTACGAAGGGCGAGCTACTTCTCCTGCCATCCTTCTCAGTGTTGGAACTGGTCGTCCCGATCAGACCCACGATGGTTTCGCCGCTCCCTGGCCGACAACTATCGGACGCTTTCCACTTGTCAGCAAATTCCTGGAGAAGCGAGCAGTCGTCCAAAACCTGCTCATCAAATATACGGAAGGAGAAAAGCAGCACAAACAGATGCGGGAGCACGCAAAGGGTGAACACACCTGGTACAAACGACTGAACGTGTCAAAAGGTTTCGAGGATATGCCACTCGATCATTGGGAGGAAGGCCTTTGGACCGATCCCACCACCGGACAAGAGAAACGCATCAATGGCGGCACCAGCTTGACGAAGATGGAGGAGGCTGTCGAAGAGGAGCTCAACCGGCCATTTAATCCAGAGATCGACTCATATGCGCCTCCGAGCACAATGTTAAAGCAGGCAGCACAAAAGCTAGTGCTGCAACGCCGTGCTCGCGAGGCCGAGGGCGGTCCAAGATGGGACGTATTCGTGGGAGGGCACCAGCAACTGTCTGAACCAAAGAGTTGAAGGCGCGATCTTGCGGGAGCTCTCACGAAGAGCTGTCAAGATAAGAATCATTCAAAGGCATTGCTCGATCGATCTGGTCTCTCTGCCATGTAACCGGCGATTCGACTAATGCAAAGGTTTCTTGTTGACTGCAAGCGCGGCGAAGGTCTCGACAGAGCATCTTGACAGCTCTGGTAATCTAGCAGTCACACAAGAGTCTTTGTGTGGGTCTGAACCTACTTCACATCCCATTGATGGGCAGCTCCCGACCTGCATATAATCGTCATCAGACCACGAAGGAATGAATGTTGCTGCTACGAGTCCGTTGAGAGCCGCAGGTGGCGGGAATGGTCGGTCGGTGTCTTATTACGGCGACCTACTGCCAACGCCGTGCCTCAATTGAAGGGTGCATATGGGCCCATGGTACAAAGGTAGATAGTCAACTATACAATGCTGTGTATAATGTGGATATATGACCAAAAAGAGCACGATGTAATGCCTGTATTCACCACATCTGATCAACTCCTGAACTCGTGTGGCATCACAGCCATGTCTCCTAGCTCCACGGAAATCAAAGTGAAGATTCTCCAGTGACATTCCAACCACCGTTAACGGGGATGACTTTCCTCGCAAGACCCTCATTTTGACGGCTCTGCTCGGCTTGTTGCTGATGAACTGATACTACTCACCGTCTGGCAATGGTCAAGTTGTTGCATGTCGGTATTAAGGACATGGTCCTCCCACTCTACTACCCCAACCCTAACCCTACATGAATGTGGAGGAGCGAGCTTGGACCAGCATATTCGGTCATTCGGCCGTACCTTTGTACCATCCTCGGCTCTCTGAGAGCTCCAGCCTGCGCCAATGTTTCTTAGCTAGCTAGCCTTCACATGCACAATTGCTTTTCTCCTGTAGAGTCCTATTCTTTCACCTGGCATCGAAGCGCGGCTGTATATGTCAGCTCTCGCACTTTGAGCTTCACTTACACACCACCCTGCTCCTCCCCTCTACACCTCATCCAGCTCCATCGATAGCTTGACGAAAAGCAAGCAACTCAGCACAACATGTCTTCCTCGTCGCCGATAGACAGCGTGAAAGAGGCCGCAAAGGGCAACCTGGACCCACTCAAAAAGCAGATACCCTCCGTCGACGAAGTGAAGGATGCGGCTAAGCAGAATTTCGAAAACGTAAAGAAGAGCGTACCCACGTCGACAACAGAGCTGAAGGAACAGGTTGAGGTCGCAGCTCAGAAGTCGTTCCAGAGTCTACGGGACTTTGTAGCAGGTGGCGTGGGAGGTATCTGTGCTGTTGTGGTCGGGCACCCATTCGATCTTGTAAAAGTGCGGCTACAGACGGCCGAGAAGGGCGTCTACAATGGTGCGATGGATGTAGTGAGGAAGACGATTGCGAGAGAAGGGCCAGTGCGGGTGAGTTCATGCTTGGGTATGATATGATTGGGAAGATACAGACCTAATTGAGTTGACAGGGATTATACGCTGGAGTTTCCGCGCCGCTCGTGGGAGTGACACCCATGTGTAAGTGATGTTTGTGAGAAGCTCATATGAATAAATATGCTAATTGACTTTCTCAGTTGCTGTGAACTTTTGGGTAAGCACGACTCTCTCAGGGCACTATTTCTAGCTAACCACTTGACAGGCATACGGCGTTGGCAAGCAATTAGTCGAGACGTACAGCACAGTCGAGAATGGCCAGTACTCTGTTGGACAAGTCTCGTGCGCAGGCTTCTTCTCCGCGATTCCCATGACTGTCATCACAGCACCGTTCGAGCGCGTCAAGATCATCCTGCAAATACAAGGGCAGAAAGAGCTCAAGCCAGGCGAGAAGCCCAAATACGCCGGCGGCATGGATGTAGTACGGCAGCTGTACAAGGAGGGTGGTATCAAGTCCGTCTACCGCGGCTCAGTCATGACATTGGCCAGAGATGGACCCGGTTCAGCTGCATACTTTGCAACATACGAGATCGTCAAGCGGAAGCTCACTCCCAAAGATCCCGACACTGGCAAGCCTGGTAAGCTGAGCATGCCCGCAGTCATGGCTGCCGGTGGTGCAGCTGGTGTTGCCATGTGGACCACTATCTTCCCTGTGGATACCGTCAAGTCGAGATTGCAGTCGGCGGATAAGGCACAGGGAATTGGAGCATGCATCAAGGAGCTGTATGGTAAGGGTGGTTTCAAGGCATTCTTCCCTGGTGTCGGTCCTGCAATGGCTCGAGCCGTCCCAGCAAATGCCGCGACGTTTGTGGGCGTTGAGCTGGCGCACATCGCCATGAACAAGGTGTTCTAGTATTGAGTGGCGTTTATTATGAAACGGCCTAGGGTTGCACAGGGCTGCATGTTCTTCTGCATGTAGCAATCATAGAATTATACCGCGGCGACAGAATCGTGCGAGCGGAAGATTATCGATTAGACGGAATGCCGGAACGTCAATCAAGCTGCTGCATTCTGTCTGTACTGTTGTTGTCTAAGATTCGCAGTCTCGTCTGTCTTCTCTGCGCTCATTTGGAAGGTCGGGCAGTTATGTTTACTCAACATGCTGAGCCGTGCGATCGTGTGTGCCTCATAGTCCTCGGGAGATTTGATCGGAGGTGTTGGGAATCTATCGATGACCTCGCCTTTATTATATCCCGTCCAAGCAGCCTCCGGTTCCCGCAGATTATGCATTGAAAGTCTCGGAGCAGTGCTGCCAGTTCCATTGCTTTCTAGATCTTTGAGATCTATGTACGAACGGGTGTCGCGCCGCGTCGTAGTATTGTCGCTACATTCTCTGCTACCCGAACTTCGGTAGTGAGTAATGCTTCCCAGAGCACTGCCGAATGTCCTCTTGATGTTTTCGCGAAGGTAGCGACGGAAGAAGGCCCGTAGTGAAGGCGCACAGGCGCAAATTATACCGAGCTGACACTCAACAATAGTCCAGGCAAAGAGCTCGAATCCTGTCCACGATGTATCGTAGGTGTTATTTGACTTCCACAGGTAATACGTTCGCGCTGCGCCACAGCCAGTTATTCTAGAGTTTGTCAGTCACTGATCAGATGGTGAACGACTGAGTCGGACTCACAGCAAGCCCAAACCAAAGATCAGGTTGAGGGCAATCTTCTGTTTTCTCGGCACGGCAAGATTGAAGTATCTCAGCATGAAGCAGGGTACTGCCACAGCGTAGATGTCGCTCACTGTCCCCAGGACTCCACTGGCGAGGACAAGTTGACTGCCGTCAAAACAGCTGTAAGTCTTGTTGTAGCCAGGCTCGTAAGAGCGCCACAATGCGTCCAATGGCTTGCAGTAGAGAAACATTGAAACAAGCAGAGCTATTCCGTAAAACACTGTAAAGCAGATTGCACTCCATAGAGCGTACACCCATCGACGGTCAAGCGTTTCCTTGATCATACGGCGGTAAAATAAGAGTACCGAAAGCTTGGTACAGACTGAGCTAACGATGAACATAACTTGAGCGATCCATCCAGTCTGGGCACAAAGTCAGCGACATGGTCGTTTATGCAGGCTTGACAGATGGGAATGCTCACCAGCGCTACTCCAGTGTACATGCTAGGCTGCAAATCCCACGTGTGACGATCCAGTCCATAGTACTTGGCACTGAGATATGTGCCAGTCGTGAGTCCAATGGAGAACAGCCAGCCGAAGAAAATCATAACGTCGTCCAGTCCGAATGTTCCCGCCCTTTTCCGTGCCCTCAAGTAGAATCTTCCAGAGACCAGCAACGTAGACACGACCTGCCATATCATGCAGAACGCGGGCATCCACGTCCTTCGTACGGGATTAATGTAATTGATAGGAGGCCAGCTAGCATACACCGATGCTGGTATTGTATTGTACCCATTGCCACTCATATTTGAAGAAGAATGAAATTGAATGCGCGGAAGAAACGGGGTAAGAAATGGCAGCAAAGTGACAGTGCGACTCAAGTATATACTAGCTGGTAACTCAACCTATAAGCAGATCGAGTAAGAGATAAATGAAAGTATACCAAAGTGAGTACCTGCAGAGAAGCAGACCCGAGGAAGTGGTATACAACCACAACCTGCCAACGGAAACTTGAAAGAAGGTCGATGTCCTGCCGTTGAAGCTGCGCGTTCCCGCAACACGTATTCCGTCTGCCCGAGGGAGCGGAAGGATGCATTGGCGATGACCAGGATGCAAGATTGTGGAGCATATTCAGCTTGAGTTGAATTTCTTGATTCGTCGTCTCTCGGAGGTCACACGCATGTCGTTTACGTTGGTTAGCGATAGCTGTACGAAGTAGATTCCTGTTGGCAGCTGCACGGAAAATCTAGCAACCTCAAGGACGCGTGTGAAGCGACTTCATGCCATTCTTCAAGCGTACGTGCCCGATGCAAGTCAATGCGAGTCGAAGCAGTTGAGGAAAGTGTTCGGAAATTTCTCTATCCAGTGCTGCGGTCGTGGTAATGTTGCGATTACTGCATCGAGTCCTGCTAGCCATCGCACCGGGATTTCAGCGAAGTCTCTTGGACTCGCGGGCCCAACCGCCTGTGCAAGCTAGGTTTCAGCAATTGGCGAAATACCTGCGACGAGTGGATTGAGGAGGTATCCGCAGATCCGCGCATGAACGATTGCAAGGTGGCTAGAAGTGCACTGAGCCTTCTCCGTTTCATCGCGGCGCAATCTAGAGCGAGCGGCGACATGTGCCGCTTCGTCGTCTCGGCTGAGATTCGCAAGATGATCGCCAGTATGTGGAAAGAATGTTGTCTTCCTGCGCGACCACGCGGCAGCCGATGTTGTACGTGATACCTAGTCCTAGCATGCACGCTTTTTCCAGACTTTGCCCGCATAACTTCTCGTGCGTGCTCAGTCGATTTGGTTACCTACAGGTCAACATCCGATAGCATGACTACTCCCTTGCTTACCTTGGCGGTAAATACCAGGCTGCAGCCGGAGGATTCTTCAGCATCTTTAATCCGAGTGAGTAGATAAGATGGCGCGATCGATCTCGCCTCTTCACTACTACCAGGACGTGGAGACTTTTAGTCGAGACGGGGAGATGCCCAGATCGGCGCTTTGCAGCCGCTGTCGTTGGAGTGGCGAGGGCGATCCAACCCTTGTGGTTGGACAAGTCAATAAATCGGATACAGGGGTGCGCGGGAGACACCCCCGTGCCTGGGGTACAGGGGTTGTGTTGTGCTCCGCATCATGAGGTGCCTTAGGCGCAAACGTCAAATGTCAAGAGATGTCAAAGACAGGCGATCGGGGATAAAGAGCCATGTTGATGTACACTGCTGACCACGGAGCACCTGTATCTGTACATGGTCCGTCTCCTCCGCTCGGCGAGCCTGTCCGAAACCAGATCTAACACTGTCGCTTGCACAATACTACCAGGCTGTTAGAGGTGCTCACGGAGCTGTGGATATGAGACAGGGTTTGATAGCGATGTTGCGTTGCGGTGCAGCTCATCCCGAAGTCTCAATTCAAGATCGTTGCAGACGCTGCACAAAACTCCGCCGATTGAGGGTGGGCGTCTCCACGCTCCCGGGGCTGAGAAGGTAGTTCTTCTCCACGACATCGCCACCAACTTCTTCTTCATCTTCTTCATTGTCATCGTCATGGTCATCGTGTTCACCGTCGTGGACCACAGGTCTGGGCCTGCGGGCGAGATAGGCAATTTTCGCATCAGCCTCAGCATTCGCAGCCGCAAAGCGGCGCAACATCTCAGCGTCGACAGGATCATTGGGATCAGGAGGCGGATATACACCATCAGGCGGAGCATAAAACGCCGAGCCTGTGCTTGCATCACTCAACGACTCCTCTTTCTTGATGACTTCGTCATTGCTTTCGACGTCGTCGGCAGATTGCTCGTCTTGGCTGGCATCCTCGCTACTGCCCTCCAAAAAAGGTTTGACGTCGGAATCGTGCGGTTGTCCATCGAGACTCGGCAGATTGACTTCCGGTTCAGCTTCCTCCACCAGATCTTCTTCTCGCCCATTCAGCTGAGCGTCCAGCCTACGTTGGCAGATCGATTGCTCTTCATCACCGCGGTCATCATCATCGCTCTCTTCTTCCTCATCATCATCATCATCAATGGAAGGCGTGCGAGGAATATCCGCATCATCCATCTCTTCTTCATCTGTATCATCATCCACGTACTCTTTGGATTGGTTCTTAGCCTTGGGCTTCCTCGCTTTCCTTCGTTCAGCGTTCATCCTCTTCTTCGCCGCCTTGATTTCAAGAATCTCTTCTTTGCTCTTTCCAACCATTTCTGGCAAGAAAGTCCTTGACATAGCATGCAAACGTCCAGCATAACTTTTCTCAAGCAATTTGGCCAACACTTTCGCCTTTGCTGGCAGAGTGTCCACCTTCTCAAGCTTCCGCCGGACCTTGCTGGAATCGATCTTCCACTCCCGCAATGCATGCTGCAAGGCCACACGTCGAAGGGCACCACCTTTATGTTTCAGACTAAATCTGCTTGCCAGATTCTTCACGGCTACGGTTGACCAGACCACATTTTCTTCGTCATGATAATGTTCAGATGTATCGTTAAAAGAGGTGTGTATCTCGACAAATATGTCGTAGAAGTCGCCAATCTCGAATTTTCGTACGGCTCGCTCTGTTGTGCTTCGCTTCTTCAAGCCCTGTACGGTTGGAGCAGCTGGGTCACCAGAAGTTTCTCTGTTGGGAACATTGACCAACTCTCTCTGTTCCCTGGACTTAAGAAGAGCCCACTTCTCGCGACATTGCTTATTAGTCCGCTTGTTGCCAAGATCTTTTGAGATGCCTTTCCAGCTGATGGCATTCTCAAGAGCAACACGATCGGAAGCGAGAGCAGGGTCCGTCTCGCTGTCGTTCTTGATAGTCGTGATAGCATGCTCGACAGCGGTCATCAACTGAGCTTCTTCTTCCTGCGACCAAGCACCGGTTCTCTTACTGTATTGCAGATGCATCGTCCAACGATCTTTGCAATCGGCTGCGGTGCGGCCAACAAGATCCTGATGCTTCGTCCACATATCTGGATAGTTTGCCTGCGCGTTACGAAGGTCTTCGTCTTGCTCCGCAGTCCATGCACCTCTCTCATGCATGTGATACCTTCTCTTGCAGAACCTGCGAGTGGAAGCTTTTGACCGTTCCGGAAATGCTGCTTCAATTTGTTCTTTGAAAAGGCCAGCGCTACGCCATGTGCAAATGAGATGTTTCAATGCGGCCTCATCAATGCCTTCGGTCTGCAGCACTTGACTGAAAATGGAATCTGCCAAAGACTTCTCCTCCTTGGTGAATTGGCCACCAGTGTTGCGGCTGGGGAGGATCTGGGAGTCATCGAAATGTGTTGGCTTCTTCGACCGGCCTAGCTTCTTCGAGGCCTTGGAGCCTCCAACCTCCACCGCACGAGCTGCTGCAGGTCTGAAGATTGGCAAATCATCTTCAGAGTCGCCTGCTTCGATATTGTCATCACCCTGGCCGGAAGCCTGGAACTCGGCATCGTCGTCATCCTGATACTTCGACACTCGCTTGCGCTTTCGCGACGGCCCAGGCATGTCAAGGTCGCCTACCTCCGGAGCCTCACCCATATCCTCCATTGGCTCGTCCTGACTGTTGAGCCAAGACTTGACTAGCTCTGTCTTATGCTTGCCTGCCACACTGCGCAGTGGCGGTCGTCTAACATCGGCCACCATGGCCTGCGGCGGACTGGATGTCATAGTCTGAGGTTGAGAACGCTTTCTCTTCTTCTGTCCATTTACCGCCTGCACTGGTTTTAGCAGTGGCTCCTCGTTCGGCTCGTCCTGCTCGACCTCATTGTCGGCTTCAGGATTCAGTCTCGACTTGCGTCGCGCCTTCTTCAACTTTTTACGCTCATTCTTGCGCTTTTTGACTGAATTCTCATAAGCTTCATCGCCGGGCTCCTCCATCACCACATCTTTTTCGCTGATCTCGCCGTCCGCGACGTGGTCTGACATGTCCACGTCCGCTGTGACAGGCTCTTCCACTGACATCGTCTCTTGCTTCTTCGCTTCCCCACCAGCAGTCGTCTGTTGCGCGTTTCTATCGAACTCTTCCAGGCGTTGCTTCGCTTGCTTCACTTTTGCCTTGTATTTTGCCAGTGTCTGCTCCTCAGCACTGGTGAGAGCCCGGTTAGGCCATTGATTCGGCGGCAGCTTCTCCATCTCCCACTTGGCTCCATTAATCCTCGGCGCCCATTTGGCCTTGCCGCTGCTGACCAACACGGTCTTCTTCATGCGCCGCAACTCCCTCACCAAGCGCTTGCGTTCGCTGTCGTGGAGTTGACCCGTTGATTCGTCACCGCTGGCATGGCTTTGAGAGGCAACAGCTGCCTCGTCATCACCGACGTCTGGTTGTGTGGCAACGCTCTGCATCAGTGACAATGTCGCTTCCTCTACGCGAGCATTGGGTGCTTCTTGAATCGTGCTCAATTGCGAACGCGCACTCTTCTTCTTCCCGCGCTTCTTCGGCGGCTGCTCAGTGATGTATTCCTGGCTGCTCTCCATGACTGACCGTTCAAGATGCCGTGCCAGAGCGCGACTTGCTGATGTCTTGTTGGTGCCAGAAGTCCGGGTGCTTCCAGGGTTGGAGACTGCGTCTGCATCTGCATCTTCTTCGCGTTCCGCAAGCTCTAGCGACTGAGAAGCCTTAGGAGGCTCCATCTGCGACGAAGCGGTACCCATCCTCCAGAAGGCCCGTCGCGCGCCAGAAAATGGATGCGTTGAGTGTGAGTTACTCTTAAGATGGGTCGTAAATGGTTTATCGAGGCAGCTAAGGTAATCTGCGCTAGCGTTTTAGCCGCCTGTCGGCTGCAGATCCGGAAGACACGAACCGCCGGATGCTGCCGGGCGCTCCTTCTTCCATCATCGCATGCCAAAACAACTTCACCTAACACGCATCTCCGCCGCCATTCAGCCATGGCCATCGACAGTCACCAACACGATGCCGGCCACCACGGGATAGGTGAGACCGAAGAGCAGCATGCTCTGCATGCCAACTACCAAGCTCCAAAGCACTGGGGACTAGGCCGCCGAACGGAGTCCGTACTTTTCTACACATTCGCCATCCCATCCTGGTGTTTCGAAATCGCCACCGCCGTACTAGGAGCTTTCCGAGGAACAGCTTCGCATCCTTTTGTCGCGTGCTGCACGATATGGCTGGTTCTTTGGTTGACTGCCTGGTTGCAGACGGCGGTTCTAATGATTCAGCGGGCCAGCTGGGTGCGAGATGAAGCAAATCTGAAGGACCGGAAGCAGTATCTGTATCTTGCTGTGAGACTACAGCGACTTCAAATGGTGCGTCTGTATTTTTAATAATGCTTGAGTCTTGCCCTAACCATCTCATAGATAACTTGGATCATCGCTCTGCCCGTCTTCATCCAGGCATATGTTCAGCGAAATAACACCGGATACAACACCGCATACTGGCTCCTCTTCCTTCTATTCTTCATCTTCAACATTGTTGGCGCCGTCATGAATGCGTACAACAACATCACTTGGGAGCTGGACAGACTGCTCTACGAGGATGGCGAGCCTCCGATGAAGCATGCACGCTTGGCATGTTTGGGAATTCCTTCATGATCACGATCACGGCTGTTGTGTGGGAGGGGGTTGTATGGAGTTCTTTCGAGACTAATTAATGTACGAATTGCACAGCGCTAGATATCTTGAACAGCGAACATCTTTTGCGCGCAGGGATGGCTCCACACTCCCCTTCTGTCTTCTGATTCATCATCATTGGCTCTTCACTCGGACGCCCTTCGCATGTTTCAATTCTCAGCGGCTGGCTTCCGATGCTCCGACTGTCGAAGCTGAGGGTTAGGGTCGGGGTAACGATCAGATTAGCACTTTTGCCGGTCGAATGGTACGGAACAATGGCAGAGCATCCTAAGCTGAGCATATTGTAGCCACGCTGTCGTCAGAAATGTACAATGAGCTCATGGAAGTGGAGATTGTGAAGTAAAGAACACTGTCGGAGAGTTGAAGATGATAAGACGTGATAAGCTTTTGGCAGAAAATGCTCTCAGGTGCTCTCTCTCTCGTATGCGCTTGTTTTTGGAACCGCCAGATGTTGTTTCATGAGCGTAGTCTTTCGTTGAGACGCGGAGAGCCCGAAAATATGGTCGGTTTGGGCCCCAAAACCTCACATTGACGCTTTGATCCTAGAAGTTGAATGCCAAGTGAATCACTGACAATGTCGCTCACATGACCGGGTGAGCACATTCTCACTCACCAGGTTGCGTGTGAAGCCACACCTGCCTCATGTTCTGCACATCCTGCTGCGCGATACACACAAACACCGCACTCCCCACAACGTTGTTTTGGACCACGGCCATGAGTCTTCAATTCCATGGATCATTCGGCTTTCCAGGCTCGAAACGCAAGACTGAGAATGGCTTCACGCCAGAGGACCAGCCTAATAAGAGGCGCAAGATCGGCCATCAATTTGGTGCAGACGTACCGCTCGATCTCACCGGAATATGGCAGCCACCTGAGATTTGGACCAGCAACGACACCAGCTGCGACGAGGCAGATCACACTGCACCCAAGGCGGAGCATACTACACTCGAGCAGGAGTTTGTGGCTTTCAAGCAAGAGTTCGCGGCCTTGAAGCAAGACCACTCTGCATTGCGACAAGATCATGATGTACTCGAGCGAGACTATGCCGCGTTCAAGCGAGATCATTCGGTGCTCAAGCAGCCAGTCAAACCATCTCCACCTGGCAAGGGTGTTTCGAAAGGTCCAATCCAGGATCTCATCATGGACGATCCGATCTTCTTGACAGACAAGGAACAAATGGAGCGTTTGTTACAGTACACATTCAAGAGACCCGAGCTTCTCCGAGAAGCAATGTATTCTTCAAAAGGAATACCGGCACGACTGCCGGGGGGACGGCTGCTCCACGAGGCCAATTTCCAGCTCGCGCAGGTCGGAGACGCAGTTCTTAGAACGACGCTTCTCGACCATTGGCATGAGCACCAATCAGCGACTATTGGCGCAAGAGAAAGTCGCCTACAAGTTCTTGTTACAGACA
Source organism: Ramularia endophylla (assembly GCA_002116395.1). Taxonomy (NCBI): domain Eukaryota; kingdom Fungi; phylum Ascomycota; class Dothideomycetes; order Mycosphaerellales; family Mycosphaerellaceae; genus Ramularia; species Ramularia endophylla. Next base: position 8,242 of record MWSQ01002163.1, on the reverse strand, counting down.
AGAATCTGGCACTTGTGGCTGAGACACATGGTATTGTGTCGCTCCTTCACAAACGGTACCCCTCGGATGGCAGATCAGGTCCAAGCAAGAAGGCTGTACCAACGACGGTAGAGGCGATCATTGGGGCAGTGTGGTAAGCAAATTCAGAGCGAACAGTCTCGCAGACATTGGAAAAGCTTCCTCTCATCTCTCAATGGCTGCTGTTTTGTCCCTATCCGTGCCAGGCATGGCTAATATTCCCATTTGCAGGTACGACTCGGGCAAGGATCTTAATGCCATTCGGAGTATTCTGAGCATACTCCTGGAGGTCACGTTTGAGGAGTCGATCCAGCGGGTCTGAGCTGAAATCCTCAAAAGCATTGCCGTACAGATGCAAGATCTGGGAAAGAGGTTGCGGCCTATGTCAGGGACATATCCAGAAGGCCAGCCCGCCAAAGATCGTGGGATCAGTTTAAGTCGAAGCTGTCAATATGGAAATTTTAAGGAATTCGCTCGTCCATTGTAGTCTCTCCGCCATGCGATCAGCACCATGCTGGCCCAACGACCCCCAGTGGCTTCAAAAGCGATAGCCGCGGCGAGAGGGCGTCCGAGGCGTCGTTGAAGTGAGAGCAACGTGAGGTGAAGTAAGATTTGCAGAAACCTTGCCTTGTTCCTTGGCGTGCACCGACCTCATCATCATCCTCATCCTCATCCTCATCATCATCCTTGCGCCGAGAAGGGGTTCGATCTCACCACCACAGTCCGTGTCAATAGACAGTGGAAAGATCTACCAGAATCCAAGGTGACAGCCCTCACGCAAGCCGCCGCTCTCCGGCTCTTACAATAGCGACTATAGCAGTAAGCAGGACTCCAGCCTGTTCAAAAAGAGAGCTGCCCGCGAGAGAGCGACAGTCGATCAAACACCTCGCAAGACTGGCACATTTTGACTATCTATTGACACCCGCTGTGCCTCTCCACAGTATTGTGTGATGCATCAGCTAGATATGAAGAGTACTTAGTGCTGCTCCGCTTTAGCATGCGGTTATTGTACGGGAAGCCGCTGTTGGTACGGCTGCTCCAGATCCCCAATCCCTCGACCTACGCGCATCGGGTCTGCCTTCCCGAGATATTACGACCGCCGCGAGGACGAACCAAGAGGTTAAATCAAGAGGTACTGGCATAAGTGCGGGTGTGTGTGAACCGCAGTGCCCGAAAGCACAATAGGGGAAATGGTGGACAACGAACCAGACTCATTTAAGCTCTGGCCTTATAGTCTTTTGCTCGAGCAACAGAGACTCTGTCGAGCTACGAGGAAGCGACTGAGGTTGAGTATCATCTCCACAGACCAGGACCTGGCTTACAATAACAATGCTCTGTGCTATCGGCGATGGCATTACTATACTTCTAGGAACCAGGTCTGTTCTCTTTACCTGCTCACCGCAGTTCAACGGACCCTCACTCCGGCTACCGCACACTTGTGCAAACACACCTGCAACGAGGTCTATTCCTAGCAAGTTGACGACATGAAGACGGAAAAGTCATGGCGAATTTGCCCAGCATAGCAATGACGGCGATATCCCCTCATTATGTCTCGTGTGAAAGCCCGCGGACTGGCTCGTCTCTGGGAAACATATGTCCAGTTCGATGATGATCATTCAGCTTACTCAACAGGATCATTGCATCATTACAGTCCAAACAAGCAATCCTCACTCTAAAGATCCCCTCTTCTGGCTTTTCCTGACTGTTCATCAGGGCAGTTTGGGCAGTCGAAACGCAGTTGCTACAAACCTTGTCTAAAATAAGCTTCCCAGTGCTGCTGCTTGGACCAAGGCACATGATTCAGCACATGTCCCTGGATCACGGATTGGCGAACTTCCTGCTTTGCGATCCTATTCATTAGCAGCGATTCCATGGCACGGTATACGCAGAGTGCCTTTGCTGAAACAGCGCCTCCATCAACTCCTCTAGATCTTGTTTGGAAAGTGGTCGAGCAAAGTCATGATCCTTCGGGCAAGCTCACTTTCGCGTGGAATAGCTACAAGGCAGTTGTCCGCTTACGGAAGATGTTTGAGAACTCATGGCAAAACGAGCCTTGTTGCCAGTCCAACTTGAGCTAATTCTAAGCCTGCAGAAAGGGACCAGGATGGTGTGTAAGTCACCCGTTTGTCTATTCGAGAAACCACGCCCTTGACTATGGGTCCGACGCGCACATATATTAAAGCGGGCTGCCCAAGCAGCTATTGTCTTGCCATCTCCAGTTCCATCAACCATCAAGACCAACAACCACTACCAACAACTATCAAGGCATATAACTACCACCAATCGCACTTTGATTAATCACCATGAAGTACGCTTTCATCACTTCGGCTCTCGGCCTTGCCACAACTGTTGTGGGTGCCTACATGCCCCCAACTTACGGAAGCTACGGTTATGGCAACAGCGGAAATGTGGAGTCCAGCCCTGTGGCCTCAAGCTCCCGTCCAGTGGAATCCAGCCCAGTTGCCGAAAGCGCCCGTCCGGAGGGATACAGCCCAGCCGCATCCAGCTCTGTGGCTCCTAAGCCAGTTGCTTCCAGCCCAGTGGCTCCCAAGCCAGTTGTCGTCAGCCCAGTGGCTGCCAGCAAACCATCTCAGAGTGCCTCTGGTAACACCAAGCCTATTGAGAAGACCCCTGCCACCGGCGGCCAGCAGCAGGAGAGCAACACGGAGAACCAGCAGGGAAGCGGTGAGCAACAGGAGAGCAACACCGAGAACATGCAGTCAAGCCCCTCCGGCAGCGCCAAGCCTGTTGTAAAGACCCCTACCGGAAGCAGCCAGCAACAACAGAGCAGCAACGAGTACTCCCAGCAGAAGCAAGTCAACACCGGCTCTGTATCAGGCAACAAAGTTGTTGTTCCCGTTGCTGTTGGAACTGAAGCCAACAGCCCCGCGGCCAGCCAGAGCCAAGCCGTTAGTGGAGCCACCCAGGCCATGACCGGAGCTGCCAGCACGCAGAGTCAAGCCGCCAGTGGAGCCGCGGGGGCCATTCCCGGAGCCGCCAGCATAACTCAGGGCTTCGTGGGCGACTGCCTTACCTACGAGGAATCGGCACAATTTGTGCAGAGATTCTCGGGCGTCCTCGACCAGAGCGGCTCCGACCTTGGTGACTTGAACGTCACTGCGAACGCATTGGTCACCGAGACCTTTGTCGAGCGCTCCAACTCCATCCTATCCGTCCAGGGTCTTTCCGTAAGCTGAGAGACACAGACTGTAAAGCTCCCATCACTGACAATATCACAGACCGGTGACGGTATCTCTTCCCCAAACAAGGCAGCCTGGGTTGAGGGTATTACTCATGCGCCAGCCAGCAAGGGTATTGAGACTTTGGACCTTACCATCTCCTGCGATGTGATTGTCTGGTCCTGGATTTTCACCGACGTCGGCTCTGGCAAGTACCCAGTCAAGGGCTTCAACAGATTCGAGATGGCCCGCGAAACGTCTGGCGCATCGGAGCTTCAGTGCAGCGGCATGGACGTCGAGTTTGACAGCATTGCCTGGGGTCTCAATGGTGAGATCACGTCTTGCGCAATGGCTGATGGAAAGACTATTGGCAACTAAGCGGCACGCCTACCTTGATTGTGTTAGGAAGAAGAAGAAGGTGCTGAGCGAGTTGTGGCTTGCGGAGATTGGAGCAATCACAAATGTATATTGAGATGTGTTGTCATGGTGTCTGTCGATTGGCAGGCCGTCCTCTCTCTATAATGAGCCGAGACTTTGCTGCTACTGTAATCTAGTGTGATGTATAGAATGGAAAAAGCGCTAAAGTTGGTTTAGATGCTGTTCATACCCGCTTTGTTTTGAGGCTCGACTATAATCTGTCAATCTCCTTCTTCGTCAAGCCTTCGTTCTGGAAGAATGCTTCCCAATGCGTGGCTGGTGGCGGCTTTTGAACAAGACCCCATTTCTGCAGTTCTTCGTTTCCATTCACTGTATTAAGCAAGCGTATCAGCGTGTTGTCTTGGCCATGCTTTTTGGTTCGTACTCACTGTTGATCGGGTCCTTAGTCGTCGGTCTCCAGTGCTCAAAATCGACGATGGAGCTGCCTCAGACGTCAGTCACATAACAGGAGCTCAAATCAGCATTTTACCTACATCTTCCTTGTCTCCGGCTCCCACAGAATATTTCTCAAAGCACAATCGTACGGCTCAAACCCCAAGCTCCAGACAGACTTGATAGCGACCAGGAATGCATCACGGATCTCCTCTCGTTGAGACTCGTCCATACTCCAAAACTTGAGCTCCATCAGATCTCGGCCTGGCATTAATGTCATAACAACATACGCAAGATAACCACCTGGCATCGGACCATTTGCTTCCTGGACGACCTTTTTCCATGCCACAAGATGAGGGAGAGAGGGCGTCTTAGTATCTGAGAACTTCTGCAATGCTTCCAGTTCGGCGACTGTATATTCACTCGGCCCAGGGATGGGTGTTGTGAGGCCTCCGGCTAGTACTGAGGGTGCTCTAGGTCTTGTCAGTACATGTATCTTTGAAAGTATGGATCGGGCTGGCGATGGCTGACTGGACTTTGCATTTCAGGATATAGAGGTTCCTCTTATCGTCCTCGCCATTCACATTCTCGCCACCAGGCTGTAATCGCCGGCAAATGTATAGTATTCTGGCTTCATTGTCGTCCTTCCGGAAGTCGGTTATGTTTCGTACACGTTCGAATGTAGCATTTATCTCTGGAAACTCAACAATCGGGTCCAAAAGACGGTCTGCATCTTCTGGTGTAAGGCCGTGATTGATCATGATGTTTTGTGTAGGAGGCAGTGTTGTAACCCCTCAAAGATGTGATGTAGTTTGGTATGGAGACGCCGATCTCGGGTAAGCGGAAGCACGCTAAGTTGGATATCAATGGCTGACAGTCGAGACAGTGGCAGGGTGATGGGCTGTTCAGCAGAACATAAGGTGCAATGCTTGTTCAGGGAACAGTACTCAGTCTTGCTATATCTATCACTTTTCTCAAATGCCCATAGCGGGTATCGTCCGTTGTAGAGCAAAAGAAAGGAAGACGATTGCCCATGAGTCTTTTTTGACCTTGCTTTGAGCCATCATCCTTCGCAATACAGGATCGCACATCGATCCTTCAATGCTGCAACTTTTGACAAAGCTCTTGCAATCAGATAGGCTCTACTAATCCGTGTTCAGACTGTATCAGCATGATCAGTACTTGAGGCCATGAAGCTCTTGACCATTGCGCGGGTCAATGCGATGGCAACTGCGCGACCTCGCTCAAGAGTGTTGGGGTCACTTTCTGCTGGAACATGGACTGGATCACCAAAAATTAGCAGCAGCTCCTTACTCGGACTGGCGATGCTTGTGTAGAGCCTTCAGTTCTGACCAGCGGGCTTCACTCACGGAATAGGACTGGCCGTGCTGAGCAATCGCCGCCTTCTACCTTCCCACACCGTTTCCCGAAATATGCCAGACTATTGAAGTAGGTGTAGTCGCAAAGATAGCGACCAGCGTCCTCGCTCTGTCGAACATCGGCTTTATGACCAGGAGAATCTTTAGGAATTTCGTCTATTTGAGTCTGCCAGTCTTGGTAGAGAGCCTCATAATCAAGAGAGGTGGTCATAATAGAGGGACAGTCGCCAAATCGTTCCTGCCCGTCGTTCGGTTCAAGAACTTTGCCGTCCAGATCTTTGTTCTTGACTGGCGACATGTAAGTCCACGTGGTATCGCTTTCGGCAATCTAACCTACTGTAGCCATCTCGATGTGCGTAGCGCTCGGCGCAGTAGAAGTCCCTTCCAGAAGCCATCCCAATATGCATTACAAGGTCTACTGATCCAGCATAGCCTTCGTGAAGCTTGGGTATGAGTTCGCGAACCTCATCATAGCAGACTCGAATTGGTTGGTTGTAAGGTATGATTCGTATCGCTGGGCCATTTGGCGAGGTCGCTGGTAGAGACTCTGGTAGAGACTTGGTGATCTCGAAGGATGGATTCACAGGGAACTTGTCTTGAAAGGGGCCAAAACCAGTAACCAAAACTGTGATTTCTTGTTTCTTATCGGTAGGTCCAGTGTTTCCCATCATGAGTAGCGGTCGGTGGCTGACAGGTCACTGTTTGATGGCAATTTGATACCGAGTTTGGTGCCTCAATGTGCTATCAAGCAGGTGGCCGAGGTTCTCACTGCGATAGCTGATGTGGAGACAAGGTGGAGAGAGAGCGACCAATGACACATCGGTAGTCCGCGCCAAGATCAACCAATCCCTAGCAGCTGCCTTTCCTTCAGCAAATAACCTTACCCTCAATACCTATTGGCATCAATCGACTCTAATTTCAGCGGCCTTCCGAAGTCTGTTCATGATGGCTGCCGCAGTGCCATCTTCACTGTCGTCAATCCCTTCGACGAAGATGGCATCAACGTCTTGCCTGTCAAGCTCCCGCAGCGCCCAGAACAAACCCCGGGCGATGTCACCAGTCCTTGCGCCTAGATCAATAGTCATCAGCTGCTTCAACTGGTCGCTGTCAACGTTGTGAGCAGTGGTCTCAGGTTTAGCGCGGTCTGCCGCCTGCACGTCCAGAAGCATCCCTGCGAATCCGGGCACCGTTTGACGATCTTCTGGGCTCTGTTGAAACCGCTTCTGAGGGTTGCTTTGAATGGCAGGTGGAGAGAGACCGCCATGAAGCTTCCACGTTTCTGTCTGAATGATACCGATCCGGGAATGAGGCCCGACGTGTTGGTAGAGTTCGGTAGCAGATGGAGGTTTCCGTCCAGCCTCGTAAAGCACAACTGTAGCTTTGGGAGAATAATGTCGATACTTCATGCCTGGCGCTCTCGGCTGATTGGCAGTCTCAGCTTTGTTCTTGTACGCGATTTGTGTGTCTTCCCATCCTGGAACCGAGCGGATTTGTTCCAGGCTCAAGCCACCAGGTCTCAGGAGAGCGGGCGGGTGTGATAGCCCGTCTACAACGGTGCTCTCCACTCCAATATCGCATGGACCACCATCGATAATGGTCTCGATTCGGCCGTCGAGATCGTACGCAACATGCTCTGCGGCTGTGGGAGAGGGTTTTGTGGATGCATTGGCCGAGGGTGCTGCTACAGGTACACCTGCCGATTGTATCAAGGCCAGAGCCAATATGTGTCTCGGTATCCTAGCGCCGAAAGTCGCGAGTCCGGCGGTCACTTCGGGTGCCAATGGAGAGTTCCCCGGATTTTGTAGAATGATGGTCAAGGGACCGGGCCAAAAGCGTGAGATCAGAGGCTTATATATTTCAGGAATCGGATCCTCTGCGGCGCCATTGGTATAAGATGCATTGGCTTGCCGTGGGCTAACGCCTCGTAGTAAAGATCTCAATTGATTGAGAGAAGCAAAGTGAACAATGAGTGGGTTATCGGAAGGTCTTTGCTTAGCCTTGTAAATGCCTTGAACGGCAGCACTTCTTGTTGCGTCTGCACCAAGTCCGTAAACAGTCTCTGTGGGAAATGCTACGGGAACATCGGATGTCCTTAGTTGAGCTGCAGCTTTCTCGAGATGCTGTGCATCAATGAGCTGCGAGTCTAGCTGCACACTGAAGTCGTCGAGCATATCATCTGCTCGTGGCGTGGCGGTCACGCGTCCGATGTTTTTGGCGTCGACAGCCAAAGTATGCGTGTCCATGTCTCTCCTTGGGCGCAGCTGTGCTGCAAGACAATGATAATGACGCAAGCTGTTACCTGTGAGCGCCTGGTAGGACTTGTGTTGTTGAGTCGCCAATTGCGATCGCCCTATGTTCATGGAAAGTGATGTTGATGTTGAGTCAAGGGAAGAAGGTCATAAATTTGCATCTGGCCACTAGCTTAGGGTTAGGGTTCGAGCTTCGTAAGCGAAAGCTTGAAACCATTCTCACTTCTCTCCCTTGCTCCTCGACTTTATCTCTTTGCAGACTCGTCGCGTTATGTACAGCCCTGTCTAGTATGTGATAACTCGCACTAGCTCAATTTAATCACACGCTTAACAGGGCGTATTTTACCTGTACGGCCCCCCTGCTCTAATGAATAATTAGCGTAAACTACATTAAATTCAAACCTTATATACGTAAATAGTAGTAAAGCGTATATAACAGTACTAATACTATAGATTCTAACGCTTCTAGAAGTAGCTCTAAGAGTAGCGACTCTAATACGGACGCTCTATTTGAAATTAATAAGGATTTTAACCGCATTAACGCTATATTAGAGCGTAGAAACGCTATTATAGAGGTTCTTCGACGTAGTATAATCGATCTAGTACT
>MWSQ01002162.1:0-33088 GCA_002116395.1 Ramularia endophylla | reverse complement strand
GATTAGCTAGCGCGTAAAGTACTTTGCTTACTAGTTTGCTAGTTTTTTAACATCCCCTCCCTCCTACTACTATAGGTCGCGTATATAGACTCTACTCTATCGGCAAAGTACTTTGCTAATTAGTTTATAGACTAACATCGACGAGTATAATAAGGCCGTCGCTACTATTAAGGCAAGTTCCTTAATACCTAGTTGTTAAGCTAGTTCGCTAACTAGTTTATAGCCTCGTTCCGGTATCCTAGGAACTTATGTCTCCGACGCCTTAAAGGGTATACTACCCTAGTAGCCCGATACGGTATTATAAAGTTTTTATAATCTACGAAGTACTTTACTAACTAGTTTGTAGGACGGTAAAGTTACTATTAACATCTACGAGAATATCTACCTCGGCCCTATCTACGAGATCGTTAACATTAGCCTAGGTATTACGTAAGTAGTTTACGCCCTACTTTATAAGCTAGTTCGCTAATTAGAATGTAGCGAGGCCCGCCTAATCTAGGGAAAGTTCTATAGCGAGGTAGTATATTAAAGTTCATTTCCTCTACGAAGTACTTCGCTAACTACTTTATAGCTAGAGAACACTAACTCCCTCCGTAAGTACGCGTCCTCCGGTTTCTACGGTAAGGTACTTTTCCTAGGTCTTCCTAGCTCGACATTTAGTTTACTAACTAATTAGTATATTAGCTAGTTCCCCTAGTAGGGTAAGAATAGTCGCCCTACTAATGCGGACCTTACTCGCGCCGACGGTAAGTATCGTATAAACTAGCTTATAAAGTACGTTACTAACTAGTTCGTAGCTAGCTACTTCCTCGATGTCTATAAGCGTATAGAGGATGCTCGTATCGAGGATAACGACGAGGTCGATAAGGGCCCGTAAGTCTATAATATAGTTTACCGCGTAGTTAATAACCTAGTCTACTTACTAGTTTATAGAGTACTTCCTACTTTCGACTCCGACTATATCGCCGCTATTATAGCCCTCTAGGAGGCTACCGCTACCCCGCGTAAGAAGAAGTAAGTAAAGAAGTAATCTATAAAGTATACTACTAACTACTTTCCGAGCTAGGTCTACCTATAAGTCTACCGAGCGGGTCGACTCCTCCTCCGAGGGCGAGGTCGGTATATATTAAAGTTCTTCCTATCTAACAACTAATTTACTAACTCCTTTATAGTCTCCTACGGGCGATAAGTATAAGCGTAACTAGGTAGCGGAGTAGTTCGCGTCCTACGCGGCTTAGTTTCCTAGGCTTATTCTGTTTTTTTCTAGTTTAAATACTAGTTAGTCTACTAGGACTAAAGATGCGATTACATAAACAGAATGAAAACTATAAACTAAACTACTATACTTCTTACTTTTACGCGTAAAACTATATTCGGTGCTTTATTACTATATTTTCTAACACGAAACTATACTTAGGCGTACCGAAACTACAGTAGAAGTATAAAGCGTATGCTCCATATAGGGTCTTGAAATTTCTTCATGCTGACATAATTACTACTCCCGCCTTTTAGTACACTCCTCCCGTCCGTACACTCATAGCGATGTCCCCTTGCGGCCAGTCTTCTTTGTGCTTGAAACTACGCAGTGCTTAAATCTACGCAGCTCCGTTCTTGCTTCTTTACCATTCTTCAATTTATCATCGACATAAATATGCGGAGAAATCATGCGAGAACTATTTTATGGAGGTAGTCTTCTCATAGAGAGACTATTCTCTCGACGAATCTTTTGTCCGCAGAGGCGTCGGAACTCAACAGTGTTCATACCTACCTAGTATTGTTAACATATTCCTTAAGTCAGACTTGCGATACCTTATGAAGAGGCATCTTGGCTTTTCGTCTTTGATCTCGTGAAACGTGAATTATGAAGCCTTTTTATGGTATAGCTGGCTGTTGGTAGACCGCAGCATTCGCAAGGTCGCTTCGGCGTAGCATACGTCAAGAACAGACCTCGCATGCTGCTCTCAAGTACATGAGAAATCGGTCCCGTCGCCGGTAATCCTCATGCTCGCGTATAGCTCGTTCATTGAAGCTGTCATCCTGCAATTACCCGGGGTTCATCGCACGAAGTGTGGCGTTCCCTGGGCTGGTATCATATCGCCTGTAGATTTGTTGCTTTTTCCATTCCTTACTCGACTGGCTTATTCTTGGTCTGGCATGCCTCCAGGTATCAGCTGTAAGGTAGTCAGTGGGAAGATCTTGCAACAACAGGTCTTGATTAAGCACAGTACCATGGCGACATTATTGCCGTTGAGAAGAATCTTGGGAAGCTTGGTTTGTGCACCGGAGTAGTCGCTGCGAGGCAATCAGATCATATTGTGCGAGGTGGGCAGTGTATGATACTCGTACTATTCTGTCACGTCTTCAAGAACCATGTCTGAGTGCCAACCATATCAGTATACCAAAGACAACAGATTCTGGAGGAGCGTAACATACTGACAAAGTCGTCGAATCCGAGAAGAGTGCCGCTGAATTCTGTCCTCCCATCAGCCAATGTCCGCATTCCGTGTCATAGCAAGTTAGAGACTCACCTTTGTCACCCTTCATGATGACCCAGATTGGCGAGCCGACACACCGGTCGATTAGCTCCAAAGGAAGCAGCTGCGAAGACATGACCTGGAGGATGCGATGTTTGCTCGAATGAAGATTGCAGTTGAGAGGACAGGCACGAGATCTGGCAGTCGTAGCGCGATCGGCGCCAAACTCTATTTTCAAAAGTCGCCTGGACATTTAAATGCTTGCGCCAGAGACACGCAAATGGAACAGCATCCTGTTGGGAATGCAGCTTCAGAGACCTGCCGCTCACGGCTTCAGCGAGGCGGCGACGCATTTCCGCCGCTGTCAATCATGGTCGGCCTATGATATGTCCTCCGCTGCTGCCGCCACGAAGAGCAGCAGTAGCGGAGTCGCTGGTGGACACGGAAATGGAGATGGGTATGCAGAGAGCTACGGAGATGGACATGGAGAGGCGCATTCCTTGATACAATTTCCACGACGGCCATCGACCCGGCCACTGGATCATCGCTGGGACCGATCGCGCGGAATTGTCTTCTCGGGCTTCAATCAAAGGAGAGCGTACGCCTCGAAGCCAATCTCACGATCCCTGCCCGCGAGCACGCCTGCAGCTGCTCCTGCGAGAAATGCTGCTCCTTCCAGCGCTGCCAGTGCAGTGGAATCAGGATACAGAGGTAGTTTTGGAGCCAGTTCGGGATATTCACACAGACAAGGCAAGGATCTGGAGAAGAAAGTTCGAGAGCTGGGTGACGAGACCAGCAGCCTCAAGGCTAGGAACAAGGAGTTGAAGGCAAAGCTAGAGCTACAGGAAAGTCAGACGGCATCGTTCAAGAAGAGTGCGAGGGACTTGGAGAATAAACTGGACACGGCAGAGCTTAACCACAAACGTAAGCAGTCTGAGCAGGAAGCCAGGCATAGGACTGACTTGGAGCGTCAGCTGGCACGTCAATACGAGCGTATTGGTCCAGATATTGAGGGAAACAAGGCCCTGCGCGATGAGATTAGAGAAACAGCCCGGGCTCCTCTCCTGAATGATATCAAGCGGCTGAAAGAGACGTGCAAGGAAATGGAAGCAGACCAGCAGCGCCAGGTTCGAGACTTGAGGGCTGCCATGGAGAATGCGCAGGAGCAGCATGAAACGGCACTTCGCAACGAGACGGCTCGCACCCGAGATGTCAACATTGCTCTTGACAAGGCCTCGAAGGAGCTCCAGGGCGTCAAGGCTCGCAAACAGGTTGATCGGGAAGACTACACTCAGTACCACAGCATTTTTGCTAAGTTGATGAACGGCATCTTTTGCGTCCGTGAGGAGGTCAACTTTGCTCGACGGCGCATTGACGAGGAGGTGAAGTACTGGCGAAATTCCAAGCGGAGGTTTAGGACTTCTGAAAATCTCCGCTTGTTCCTCCACAGCTCAAAGTATGCATCGATCAAGGAAGCTATTGCTGAGTTCCTTGACGAACGAGAAACGCAAGCCAAGACGACCCTCGATGGGCTGGCGCAAATTGAGCTGCGACTCATGCAAAGCCGGGTTGACATGCAATTCGATGCACACCAGTCTCGGTCCTTGACGCGCCATCATCAGCTTGACGATCATCAAAGCGCTTACAACAGCGCGTATCTCGCTCAGCACCTTGCAACCTCCGTGCCGTTTCAAGACTTGCATAAAGCCTATACTAACGACATCAAGGACCTGAAAGATCTCATCCAAGCGTCTCCTTCTAACAGCGACGTGGAAGATTTGAAAACACAGTTACAGGGACTGCTGGACGATCGCAAGAAAGTCGGGCGATTTTTGACATTCTTTGATTACGTTCGAGAATGGCAGGCGCTGAAAGCACTCCGAGACGACGACATGGTCGAGAAAGCTGTATGGGTGAATACCATCAAAGCGAAGCAGGCTCTAGACGCCGCAGTGGATCGATTTCACGAGTATGTTGAGGATCATCCGACTCAAAATGCCGAAGAATGGAGGCTGCGGGGAGACCTCTACAAAGAGGTGCGATTGCAGCGAGTCGAATTCGATAATCTGGTTGCGCATGTACGGCAGCGGCATCTGCTGGCAAATGATTTGGGCAAGATGAGTGAAAAGGAAACGACGCAGGTGGAAGAGACGATCAAGCGGGAGACCGATCTCGCTAGGCTCGCGGTTGATGGCGCCTTGGCTGGGCTACTCGGAATTCAAAAACCTGCCCGACGACACCGTACTCCGATACCGAAGTCCAGCGAACCCAACGCTGGTGCTGCTGCGACAAGTGCGGCGACTGGGCCTCTCACCAAGCCACCGCTAGGAATCTCTGATTTACAAATTACTCTGCAAGCCGAGCTTGCGAATAAGCAGAACAAATTACAGATAGCCACTTCAGGAGACAAGAAGACGGCCGCATCGAGAATAACACCTCAAAAGGCAACTGTTGGTAGGACAAAAAGACCTCATGCTGGAGCACGAACGATCAGGCCAAGATCATCCTCTGAAAAGCCAAAGACGAAACCTAGAAGCGCCATGAGCAAAGATGCCGAAGTTAAGAGAACCGTGGGTGGCACTGGAACTGTTGGATTGAAGCCTACCGAATCAAGGCAGGCGGCATACAGAAGCCCTCCATATGATACTAAATCTAGTGCTTCCATTTCACAGAAGCGCGCTTCTCGCAGCGGAAACATGGGATTCAGAATGCTCAATGATGCGCTCACTCCTCCGCCTGCTCGAGAAGAAGAATCTGCGGACCCAGGATCAACAAATATGGCCACACACGACGCATCACCAGCCGAAGACAGTGCTTCTGCGTGTGACAAGAGCAGTTCGGATGAACCATCTGCTCCAGAAGATACGGATGATGCAATTCCAGAAGAGCCACAGACAGTGCTCTCTTACCACATCCCTCCTAAAGACTATCGAGATGCCGTGATGGCGTCTCCAAACTCCAATGCAGCTTATTGGTCCCACACTCTGTACAAAAACGCAGACAATCAGAAACCCACCGTGTACTACTGCCAGTCTTACGAACAGACAGAGGCGAAAGCCAAGCTCTTTCTCAACGAACCTGTAGTCGGATTCGATCTGGAGTGGGAATTCGCCGCCAGTTTGAAAAGTAACAGTCCCGACATCAAACGGAACGTCTCCCTGATCCAGATCGCCGCCGAGGACAAGATCGGTCTCTTTCAGCTCGCGAGGTTTCGAACTGCGAAGACTAAGGAGGAACATATGCCGCCGTCTCTGCGGAAGCTTCTGGAAAGTCCGAAGATCATCAAGGCTGGTGTGAATGTCTCCGGGGACTCGAGCCGCTTGCATAAGTGTCTAGACGTGGACATGAAGGGTGTGTTCGAGCTTAGCCACATGTTCCGCGTCGTGAAGCAGAGCGAAAAGGTCAAGGTCAACTTCACATTGGTGAAACTCAGTACCCAAGTACAAGATGTTCTGCTGCTGCCGTTGAAAAAGGATGATGTGAGAATAAGTGCTTGGTCCAAAGAACTCAATACGCAGCAGACTACGTACGCCGCTGCCGATGCATACGCCGGGTTTCAGTTGTTCCAGAAGTTGGACAATGCGAGGAAGTTGATGGTTCCTAAACCGCCACGGCCGGCTTTCTATGAGACTTTTTCGCCAATCGTGCTTGGAGATGGAAGGGTTGTTTCAAGGTCTAGTGATGCGGGCGCGAAGAGGAAGGTAGTGGGGAAGGCGGTGGAGGTTGTCAAGGACGAGGAGGAGGACGAGGAGGAGTTTTTTGATGCCATTGAGGCATTTGATCCAGATCCTTACGGACTGGGCAAACTTGGTGAGCCGGAGATTTCTGGATCGATTCCTAATCCGCCAGATGAGGAGTTCGCGCCATCTGGCTCTGGTTCTAGGAAGCAGGAGATCGCTTACCCTGTTCTTCCCTCGCAGGAATCCGAGACAGAGAGCAGCAGCTCACAATCAATAAGACCAGCGCCATCACGAACCACCACCCTTCCTCTTCGCTCGAAACCCACGCCCAACCCCCTAGCATCCAGGCAAGCACCTCCCTCCGCATTTCCCGAGACTTTCACCCCTTCCGGACCTTCACTCGAAGAAGAAAGCCTCCAAGCAAAAGTCTCAGCACCACAAAGTCGCCCCGGGCCCCTCCCATGCCCAGAAAACCAAGCGGCAGAAACGTGGATGATAACCTACCGCGCCTCCCACCCCACCACACCAGTCGGCACTCCCACACTCCGCGCCTATCATCTCTGGCACCATCAACGATTCGAGCTGAAAGCTATAGCGGGTTTCTGCAGGGATCCTCCATTGGCTATGACTACAGTTGCGAGTTATATCATGCAGGCTTTGAAAGAGGCGGAACTCCCGTTTGATGAGGGAAGGGTTAAGAGAGTTTTGGGTGTGTTGCCGCAGAGCGTTCATGGGAAGTATCGGTTTTTGAGGGGTGGGAGTGGTGGGAGTGGTGTTTGATGCATGGCGTAGACTAAGGCCGTGATATGCCAGCCGCGGTTCTTGGGTATCTGGGTGAAGTGATAGTGCATATTGTACATATGTTGATAGCGTACAGCGTGTTCTCCTCTCTGCGTGCTTCGAGTTATTTTCTTGTTAGATCATTGCTAGCAGATGTCGATGTGCTCTCCGACATGCGGCGGACCTTGCGAGTTCATTATACATCTTTGTCTGTGTAGAGGTATTGCATTGAATTCAGCCCGCCTTCATGTTTCGCCTTCTTGCCTTTACAGAATCCGTCCCACCAGTCTAGGGATGGTATCTTGGATCAGCTATCATATAGTGCGATCTTGTCGAAGCTGTCATGCAGGGTGTGCAAATAATCATGGTGAAATTGAAGGCTAGGAGCAGCAACGCACAAGAGAAAGCGACGATGTGCGAAGTCACGCTCGGATGAGATCCGAGCTGCTAGCTCCAGCTCTTCAACCTTAAGGTATTTGGCTGTGAACATCACCGACAGCTTTTTTGTGCCTGGGACGCGAAGCCGGAGACGTGACCTGAACATACAACACCAACACCGCATTCGTTTACCACCATGTCGAACATCTTCGAGGCAGGCAGCACAGAAGAACGTGGCGAGAATGCCCGTCTTAGGTTGGTTCAGAAAGGAAGGGAGAATGCGGCAAACACACTGACTTCACTACAGTGCCTTCGTTGGAGCAATTGCAATTGGAGATTTGGTCAAGTCTACTCTGGGTCCCAAGGGACAGGACAAGGTAAGCTATGCGCACCCTACGATCACCCAGGATCTCTTGTTGACACCCATGACTTCAGATCCTCCAAAGTGCGTCCACGGGCGAGATCATGGTAACAAACGACGGCGCGACCATCCTCAAGAGCGTGGCACTAGACAACGCGGCGGCAAAGGTACTGGTCAACATCTCAAAAGTGCAGGACGATGAGGTTGGAGACGGAACAACAAGTGTAGCAGTTTTGGCCGCAGAGCTGCTGCGTGAGGCAGAAATCTTGGTCAACCAGAAAATCCACCCACAGACCATCATCGAGGGTTACCGGATAGCGAGTGTGGCTGCGCTCAAGGCGCTGGAGGAGAGCGCGGTAGACCACAGTCAGGATCTGGAGGCTTTCAGAAGAGACTTGATCGCGATCTCGAGGACAACTCTCAGCTCAAAGGTTTTGGCACAAGACAGGGATCAGTTCTCCGAACTCGCTGTAGACGCCGTGTTGCGCATGCGTGGCTCGACCGACCTCACACACATTCAGATCATCAAGAAGGCGGGTGGAAAACTCTCAGATTCTTACCTCGACTCTGGCTTCATTCTGGACAAGAAGTTTGGCACTGGACAGCCCAAGCGCATTGAGAACGCGAAGATTCTCGTGGCGAACACATCCATGGACACGGACAAGGTCAAGATCTTTGGTGCAAGAGTCAAGGTCGAGAGTACTGGAAAGCTGGCAGAGCTGGAGAAGGCCGAGCGCGAGAAGATGAAGGCCAAGGTTGAGAAGATCAAGTCACATGGGATCAACTGCTTCGTCAACCGACAGCTCATCTACAACTGGCCAGAGCAGCTCTTCTCTGATGCCGGCATCTCATCCATCGAGCACGCAGACTTTGATGGTGTAGAGAGATTGGCATTGGTCACTGGCGCTGAAATCACCAGCACATTCGACCACCCCGAGCATGTCAAGCTCGGTCATTGCGATCTCATTGAAGAAGTAATCATCGGCGAGGACAACCTTATCCGCTTCTCCGGTGTTGCAGCTGGACGCGCTTGCACCATCGTTCTTCGCGGATCATCAGAACAGCTCCTCGATGAGGCCGAGCGCAGTTTGCACGATGCTCTCGCCGTTCTTTCGCAGACTGTCAAGCAGCCCAAGACCACACTTGGCGGTGGCTGCGCGGAGATGCTGATGTCCAAGGCCGTCGACCAGGCTGCACAGAACGTGGCAGGCAAGAAAGCACTTGCAGTTGACAGTTTCGCAAAGGCTCTCCGTCAACTTCCTACCATTCTCGCGGATAACGCTGGTCTCGATTCTGCGGACCTCGTAGCGCGGTTACGGAAGAGCCACTACTCGGGCATGTCTTCCAGTGGGCTGGATCTGATGCGTCCTGGTGGCGGAATTGCCGATATGCGCGAGCTGGGTGTCATTGAAGCTTTCAAGCTGAAGAGAGCAGTCGTAAGCAGCGCGAGCGAGGCGGCTGAGTTGCTGCTGCGGGTGGACAACATCATTCGCGCCGCGCCCAGAGCGAGGGAGAGGATGTAAGCGATTAGAAGAGCCGGGGCGTTGCATAGCGCAGGAGTCTTGTAATGAGAAGGGCCCTGTGTGTTAGACAGTAATGGTGGGTCTCTCTCGCCGTAGATTCTGTAGATACCTCGCCAAATGCTGGCATGATGTATGAAAAGAAAAGCTCTGCTATGATGCCTATTTAGTGTCTTCAGCCGTGATCGATACTACTACATCGTCCTTCTATGCCAGTGTACTTCGGTGCTGCAAACTGTGTTCTTATTGTACTGTCGTCGTCAGCAATTAGCCCTCTTGATTGTACTCTACTGCCATGGTCACCCATATCGCTTTCAAGATTTCGAGCTAGCTCCCACCAAACGAAAGCTCGTGGCAAGCTGAACTCGGCCTCTACCTCAACACGGCCGCGTCCGCACCATCCCAAAGACAATTTCCATAATAACACCACGACTGTAACAGAGGCACAATGCTCCAATCACTCCTTACCCGCTCGACCTTCAGAAAGGCAGCCATCACACGCCGCGCATACTCCAGCCAACCACCACCACAACAGCCCGCGCCCAATCCTCATCGGGAATTCTACAGAGGTGGTGCCGGACGTGCAGTCTTCTTCAACTTCTTAATCGCTACCGGCACATTTCAGGCATTATACTGGAGCTGGTTGAAACTAGAGAGCATGGAGATCAAGAAGGAGAAGGGAGAGGAGATCAAAGGCCTTGAGGGCGAGTTGAGGGGATTGGTTGGGAAGGGAACGTGAGAGCTGAGTTGAGCTGAATTGGACGGGTGTATTCTCAACAATAAAGGGAACGGGCTGGGTCTTCAACTGTAGGAGGGTAGATCACATGTCCGGAGAGGCGACTCGGCAGCTGGACGGAGCATTGCTGTTCGCCAAGGTGGTGGACTGAGAGTACTTGTACCTCAAAACTACCATCCAGAGCTGTAGCAACGGAGCGAGCTTGGACTGCTCGCAACTCCGACTGTCTTAAGAGAGGACTGGTAGATAGGTTCGCCTGGAACTACTGCTTTGCTCAGCTCTACGCCGAAAGTCTGAAGCTGGGAGGGCGACCGCCACAAGAAGGCAAATGCCAGGAGATCTTGCCGGACTACGATGAATCCTCGCGGTGTATACGCTGAAGAGTGTCATAAACAAACGCGATCATATCATCGTTGCTTACAGAGATGAAAGGAGAACGATTTCAGACAATAAATTGAGTCAATACAATGTTCAGAGGGTATCTTGCGCCGTATTCGCTATGCTTCCGCCAAATGCTTCATCCAAACACACCAGGTCATTCGCTCGGCCAGCATGCTATCGCTGACCATTCCAAGACCAGAACCGTCCATCATCCACATTCATCCATCTGCCACCCTTCACAGCGTCCCATCCCAACGCAACAGCAAGCACCCGGCATCCGGCGCTGCTGCTTGCGCACACTACACCATCGCTCTCGCCGAGTACTGCGAGGTCCAAGACGTAAGCTCGACCGACAAGCTGACGTAGACGCATGGCTTGCTCGGGGATGGTGTCACCAGACGCACCACCAAGGGAGAAGAAGAGAGCACTGTAGAAACCTCCCTCCCAGCCGGAATTCTCTTCAACATGCTTGACGTACGCGGAACCTGGTTTGCGTAAAGACTTGACTGGAAAGGATTCGTCCAAATTGTTCTTGGTAGCAAGTTGTATGCGCTCCTGCGCTCTGTGGATGGTGAATGAATCAGAGTCTGCCTGTTGCAGCTCTGGCGCGTCCAGGATGTCAGGGTCGTCAGAGGCAACAAGCAGCTGGGTCTTTGTGTCCGAAGGAATCGGGCTGAGCTTCGACCTCAATGAACGAGCACCATCCAAATATCGTTCCAGTGGCAGGTAGCTGTATTGGTATTGAAACTCCGATGGGTGTTGGTCGCCTCGACGGATCTGAGCTGCAATCATGCTGCGGGTTCCGGCATCGTCCTTCAACTTCGCCACCCGCGATTGGGCGTACAAGGCGTCCTCACCAGTCAGATGGAAAAGATCTTCGTATCCAGCGCGTATCAGGTTAAAAATGCGGGACTGAGAGTCAAGACCGTGCTTACGAGAGTCCCGGAATTCTTGCTCGAAAGATGAGCCAAAAGTGAAAGGAGCTGTAGCCGATGAGACGAGAATATGTCTCGCGTTATGAGGGCATGAAACAATGTGATGAGGTGGTGGGCGTGAGCACTTTGGAGTCGGCGGCGGCGAGAAGTAAGACGTATACTTCCCCCATGCCCAATGTGCATCATCCACGAAGAATGCCCGTCCTTCCTTTCGAGCTAGTCCGTAACTCATCCAAAGAAGTAGTAAGGACTTGCCGAAGCTTGCATCTTCTGCGGTGAGTACGAAAGTCATCGTCGTCTCGCAGACACTCTGATCGCTTCTGAACTTTGGCAGCGCTCCCATGCTCTCCGCGTCAGCGACATCGAGGAAAGCTTGGTCTTTTGCGTAGTAGCCCTGCTTACGCCACCAAGACTTCCTACCAGCAAACCGAGCACTCGATTCAATGCCACTTCTCAACAAATCGCTTTGCTCGCACATGTCCACGTAAGATTTGCTAGGCAAAGGGAACGTTTGGTTGTGTGGAATCCAGACAGTCCATTTGGGTGCGCCATTCGAGTTCTCGATGACTAGGGCGGTTGGGTCGGTGGGAAGAGAGTTGCCAGCGACCAGTTCAGTATTCGGATTAACGGGCTCAAAGGACACGGGATACATGAGGCCGCCAAGTAGGTAATGATAAAAGAGCATGAGCCCGCAGAGTGCGGCCAAGCCTTTGATCGCCATGCTGCGTCTTGGAGAAGTCCTCGTCTTCTTTTCCGTCGTCACGGGAGCCGGAAGCAATGGTGAAGGCGGTGGTGAAGTGGACGTTTTCTCATTTGAAGTTTCCTTGTTCGATGGCGGCGATGCTGAAGAGGTCGAGTTGGTTGACGAAACCGAAAGGCTAGTGTTGCGGCGGTCCCGCATGGCTGCGAAGTTCTTCGAAAGATCTTTGATATCAGTTTCGCCTTCTAGAGAATTGAAAGTCTGTTTGCTCCTAGCAACCACAGCACATTCGACAATGACTTTGCCTCTTCCTCCAACAGCACCCGAGTCCGTGGTGCGGCCTGCATGCGACAAGTGCGAAAATAGAAACACGAATGCACAATGATCAGTCTCGCTGACAGCTCTTTTCGTCTCTGACGCCTGGCGCAAACCGATGCTGCCAACAGGAAATGTGGCAGTCTAAGAAAGAAGAAAGAACAGGGAGCCCAGCTCCTGCAAGACAAGAACCCAATGAGAGGCTGTACGTCCAAATCGCACAGGCAATGAAGCAGACGCAGATGGAAGGATAAGAAGTCGCACAGCAGGCAGAAATACCTACAGAACTACTCTGGCCGTTGGTCCCAGCCGGTGGCTACTCCGCAGTGGCCCGCGGCGCAGTGCGTGAGACGAGTACGAAGATCCTACGTACGTCCGTTCCTCCATCCTCTGTATTGACCACTAGGGGCGCTGAGCAGGAGTGGATGGCTGCGGTGCAGACGTAGTGTCCAAACGGGGTTCTCAACCTGAAACAAGCCGTGCGCGGCTGTCTGTTTGACTACCGTACTTCGGTGCGCCCTCTTGTAACAGGGTTTAGTTCAGACCGCCATACAGACTACAGAGTGCTGTGCTGTACCTGTGACAGCATTCGATACCCTCGGTAATCACATCCTTGGCGGGTCTACTCGTCCGGGCCATGAACATACCAATGCAAACACATTGCAAACAATGACACGAGTCTTCTACAACGTTGACAAGAACAACGTGGAAAGCAAAACGCGACAGTCAGTCTGGGGTGATCTGCAGGCCTAAACTGACATGGTGGACCCCGACACGAGTCGCTTGATCGACGACCGCATCTCATCCGAGGACTCGGCGATGATACCTACTTCTGCTTCACTCCAGAATCAGATATTTTGTTCTCATCACACAGTGAGCCAGGTAGAAGCTGTAAAGCGTCTTGTTTCACGATTGCGTTGCCATTGAATTGAGAGAAGACCATTTCAATCAAGTTCTCGTAGCAAGATTATCGAGTGCTGGCAAATGTTGTGTCGAACTCGTTAACAGACACTCGTACTGTTGCAAAGCAGCTGTCGCAAGGGACGCGACTTCAGGCAATATGGTTGTTGCCAAAGCCTCGTGGGTCGTGATGATCTGGAATAGTGGTTATCCGCAGATGCTATTCATGTACAGTTGCAATCTCGAGACGCTCGATGTGATGTGAAGGAGTACTCACAAGTCTCATGGCCGTTGCACATAAAGATAACGACGTTCTGCGAGGCCGTTACACCGATACTGCTTCTTGCATGACTGCGAGATTGAAAAGACGCTTCATGCTGAAGGCGGTTTGTGCACCCGACGACATTCAAAGGAAAGAAATGTGGAAGATGTGAAAACGACATCCAGTCTTGCATTCTCCCTCCTACAGCATTCCATTCGTCTTCATATCGCACATATACATCACAACTAATTTACAAGAGAAAGAAACAAGTCCGAAACGGTAAGCCCTCAAAAGCTTTGCAAGGGTATTTCGCGAGGCCGCCGAATAAACAGAAAGACAAAATTTAAAAGCAAAACAACGGCACGGACGTGGAAGAGAAGACCGTCATATCAGCCTCTCAAGAATAAGCAAAAGCCTCCTCAGCGTGAGATCATTCATCCATGAGGCATATTTCCTCCGTTACAAGGATGCCAAACAGCACCGATTCCGAGAATATCCGTTGTCATATTAGGGACGAGCCGGTGTCGCAGTGTTCTCCTCAGCGCCAGCATTCACAGCCACAGCATCCGCAATCTGCTGCAAAACGGTGTCATGCCTCACTCTTAAACTTCCTCTTTCTCCCCGTAATAGACTTCCGCTTTCAACTTTGTCTTGAATCATTTGATCCAGCAATTGTGTCATTTCATCGACACTCTTGCGGCGGTTGCCGTTGGTATGGCCAAGAGGTTCTTTGCCCATGCTGTCGCGGGAATTATTGGAAGAGTGTCCAGGCGAAAGAAGGGCCATTGGACTTAGGGGGGTCTTAGAGAAGTTGACCACACCAGAGGAGCTGGAGCGGCTGGCATTCGTCGCATTGGAAGGTGTGCTTCGATGACCGCCTGCGGTTGCAGAGCGAGAACTACTCTGTCTGGAAGTACTCTGTCTTGCCGAAGTTCGGGAGCTGTTTCGAAAGGGGAGACTGGAGAGGTCAGGTACGCTGTCCAAAGTGTGGGACGTGGTTGGCCGCGCGGTATCTTCACTCGCTGAAGTCATGGCGCTCTTCCTGTGGTCCAGCATATCACGCTTCCTGGCGGCACTCCGAAGGGCAGTAACCATCCGAACCTGGTCATCGAGCTTCGCTCTCAGCTCATCCAATTCACGATCCTTATCACGCATGAGTGCCTCCAGACTTCCATCTTCAGGAACGCCAACGCGAGTCGCAAAATGCATGCTGACACGACTATGACTAGTCCGGCGCGCCTGCAAGAGTCGCTTCTCTAGCGTTGCAATATATCGGTTCTTATCTGCAAGATCCGCCTGAAGCATGCGATTCTGTTGTAGCATACTTGCCGTACCGTCGCCATCGACGCCGCCCGAGTCGTCGGCATCTTCGTCCTCATCCGCTGGGGGGCTGTCTTCGGATACCATATGCGACACCTGTGCAGCTGGCAGAGTACCCATCGTAATGGATCCGCTGGACATGGTCCTATTGAGGCTGTCACGTGGTAGAGGGACTTCAATCGTCGCTGTACTATCGCGATGCAAGCTGCGTGAGCTGTCCCGGCTCCTTATACTGACAGGCCGGCCGTATTCTGACTGTGCATTGCTGTATGTGCTCGTCCGAGGGTCAAATGGCAGACTTGCACTGGAAAACCGTCCAGAGTTGACACCAAGCGATTTTGAAGATAGAATGAGTCGGTTCAGATGACTGATGCGCTCCTTCAGTGCTGTGCGGGCAAGTTGCATCTCCAGCATCTGCTCTTCGTGTCTGGTTTGCTCCTGTCGCTCGAGCTCAGCCTCCATCTTTCGATCCTGCTCAATTTCGTCGACTTCCTCGGCTTCCTCCTTGCCCTTATTCTGCTGTTCCAGCTGTGTTCGAAGTTCCTGAATCTCAATGCGATATCTGTCAAGCAGCGCTCTGCTCCCGGGATCGCCACTATTGGAGCTGGATTCGTTCTTCTTCGCATGGCTGACAATATTGTTCTTGGCTCGACTTGCAAATTTGAGCGTGTTGATCGTTTCGCCGGTGTGGGAACTGGCTTGCGCAGCGCTAGTCCCAGATGCTGACAGCTGGATTGTACACAGAATAGACACCAGGGAGTTTCCAGACAGAGCAGGCTGTAGCAAGCGTGTAAGCTTACTGTCTCGGTAAGGCAAATGCTTCAAGCCCTTCTCTGAGCTCTTTGCGCCATCCTTTTCATCCTTTTCATCCTCGTGCGACAGACGCCCGATGACGGTCCCCAAGGTAAGTAACGACTTGTTAATGTGTGAGCCTTCGGTCCTTCTTTCCTTGTTGTCGGCAGCCTTCTCGGAACCAGCAAGATCAATAAGCGACAGCATGGAAACCAGAACGCCACCAGGCATAATCCGATCGGCTCTACGAGTCTCTTTCTCAAAGTATGGGCCATGGTCCTGGGCACGAGCTCTGGACTCCACGACGATTTGCACGACTGCGTGCGATCGGGATGACCGAGCATTAAACTGAGTGCTGCCGGTTCTTCGTGCAAGATCGCCGCGCGCAATGACTCGCAGCAGCTGATTCGGAGATTGTACGATCTCCTCCTTGAGAGGAGTGGCATAAACGCCACGCTTGCTATCTTCCCGAAGCTTGATTTCTTCTTGCTGCGCGCCTGGTGTGGACTGATTAAGCAAATCATAGATCTTCTCATTGTAAATCTCCAGATAGCTGACACGCAGAAGAAATTCCCGACTGGGATTCTCGCGAATGTATGAGAATATGTCAGTAATAGCCAGTGGGATAACACCAGGCGAGCTGGCGGTTCCTTGCATGGAGAATGTCTTTCCCGTGCCGGTCATGCCATATGCAAAGACTGTCCCGTGATAGCCCTCCATGACTCGCCTTACGAGTCGTTTGGCGGCGTTGTCGTAAACTCGGGCGTTCTGATCGTGAGGTGAGAAGACATTATCATAGCGATAGTCGCCGCCTTCCCGTCCTCTGTACGAAATGAGTGAACGCCTCCCATCAACCATCCATTCGCCCTCTGGCGCAATATCTTCGTTGCCGGCATCTGGTCGTACACGAACGCTGACGAGGACATTACCTTTGATGTCCTTCTCATCGGTTTCCCCGTTGGCGTCTGCAGCAGTGTCGTTATGCCTCAACCTCCCTCGATCGTCTCCACCGTCCACAGGTGAGCCATTGGCGGAAGGGCTTCGACTCTGCGGCGGTGAAGGCAGACTCAGCAGACTGTCTGTAACACGGCCTCGGCCACCACTCGAAATAAGGTTGCTCTCGCCAGTGCCATTAAGC
This sequence comes from Ramularia endophylla, assembly GCA_002116395.1. NCBI lineage: Eukaryota > Fungi > Ascomycota > Dothideomycetes > Mycosphaerellales > Mycosphaerellaceae > Ramularia > Ramularia endophylla. The sequence goes on along the minus strand of MWSQ01002162.1, from coordinate 16,416 downwards.
AAACTCGGCGACCCAGTCAAGTTGGTGCCAGATTGGGAGATCCTTGGACGCACGCCGTAGCCCGAACTCCGCGACTTGGGCTTCTTCAGCCCGCTCTCTGCGCTCCTGTGCTTGGACGAATCCCTCTTATTCTTCGGCGCTGGCAGCTGCGTCGTCGCGGGTTCCGAGGGCGTAGAGGCGGACAGCGGACTTGGAGGAAGGCTCGTCACACGATTTCCCCCCTTTGGAGGAAGCGGAAAGGTGCCAATGCTAGTGGTCTTCCGTATCGTCTTCGGTATTGAGGTGTTTATCGTGGGCACATCGGGCGCATTGCTACTGAGCGTGGGAACAGAAGGCGTGGAATTGGCCTTGGACGGACGCGGAGTCGGCAAGCCCGAAGGAGTGACGGACCGGCTGGGGATGGCGCTCCTCTTCGGCGTGGTCGTAGGCAGTTGCGAGGGAGTCGAACTGCGACGCGATTCGGCGCCAACATCGAGGCTGCTGTCGGTGGACATGCGGCGGGTCTTGGCAATGGGCAGCGCGGGCAGCGGCCCATTCGGGGGCGGGCGCGGCGTGCGCGGGATGGTCGATGTTGAGGTCATGGTGGAGGTCATCGCTCCCTTCAGCTTCAGCTTCAGGCCGCGGGTAGTCTGTGCCGACCTCTGCTGCAGCCGTCCGCTCGCCAACGGCTACGTGCAGCAAGAGACAGGATTTGAGCTCCGGCGAGGATGCTGTTCATGGAGTTGGCACCATGCGATCGGGCTGCGCCTCGCTGCTGAGCTCGCAATTGGAAGGATGGCCAACTCTGTAATATTAATACCACAGCGGCGAGCTGGTCGGGAGTGCCGTGTTTCTGTAATAAGATCCGGCTGCCGAGGATCCAGGATAGCTATGCTCGTAGCAGGAGAAGAGACGTGGGTGATAATTGTCCACCGGTTCTGTAGTTGCAGGTAAGAAGTAGATGTAGGAGTATATCGTGGTGCGCCTCCTCCACTCGTCCTCTATTTTCTGCGCAAGAAATGCGTGGTCACTGGTGGTTGTCCGAACCACGGCCAGTCACATACGAGACCCTGTGAGTTCAGGAGTTCTTGGTTCGGGCTGATTTAGCTCGGACGATCAGCTCAGTAGTGGCTGCCCTAGATAGATTGCCTGGAGTCCTAGACCGACCAGCAGTTGGCCGAGAAACAAAAGAGATCGAGGTAGAGATGGTATCAAAAAGGAACGTGGTGTGTAGGGCTACTATCTAGGTACCTATTGGACAAGATTGTTGTCGTCTCATAGCGAATCGTTGCTCACAGGCTGACTCTCGCAGATGTTTTAAACACATCTAGAAGAATGCCACCTACCCCTCCGCGGATTACGATTGCGAAAATTGAAACCGGCCGGAAGTGCATTGTTCGGCTGCCTGCATATGCACGCAGCATTTCAATGCCCTGACCGCATGGACATGACTCGGATACCTCCAATTCAGTCCATTGCGGCATAGAAAATCTCCACGGGGAATCAGCTCCACGCGAGCTCCATCGTTCAATTTCGATAGCTCGATGCAAGCTTGCTTTGGGCCTATTATGTATATCTCTACGCAACGCGCTGGAGAGATCATCTGTCGAACACTCGACACACCTTGACTCCCCTGCTTCCTGTCTGTCACCCGGGGCATTGTGCGATGCATCCATAGTGAATGCAGGTACAGATATCGTGCAGCGGAACTCCCTCAACTCAAGCCGACCCCTGCGGGCGAAGAGGTGGTGCGGGGCATCACATCATATTTGGCCTGGGTGTGCTGTGAGACACGATACAGCGAACGAACCCCCGAACCACCTTTCTGCGATTTGTGGAGGCACGCAGTACGAAGACCTGTTGCTGTACCTCTCAAGTTGCACCTCTGCTTGGTCGTTTAAAGTTCAGTTTTGACCGAGCCGCCGAGTTTGCCGTAGTTTGCTGTGTTGGTTGAAGACCGAATTGTGCGCATATATCGCAAGCATTATTGCGCCGCTGTATGGATGCTGCACGACCTGAGGCCAAGAAGCTCGACTCTTACAGCCGGTTTCGCCATCGCCAAGTTTCCAGACGTCTTGAAACACGGGCAGCAGTGAGTCTCCCCGGTCTTACTCCATGCATGGCAAAACGTGGAGTGGCTTTGACATCCTGGCGCAGTGACGATCGACCCAGCATCTTCCAACTCTTCCAACGGTCCGAACCAGAGATGCTGCGACTGCGTATAAAGAAGCCGCAGCCGCAACAGGTTTTTACTGCTTGCTCCTACAAGATGCAGCATGCAAAAGTATGGCATGCAGAGCAGCTTCGACTGTTAGTATGGGTCAAGTTGCATGACTTTCTGACGGAACATGCGGGAGCATGTAGCTTGAGATTGGCTGTTTGGGGATATACGGCCAAAATGAACGTCTGCTTTCAGATCCGCCATGACTTGGGTGTTCGCTCCAATAGTGGTTGCTTTACGACCACGACTGCGGCGAAGCATCGAAACAGGCCTGAGTTTTTGTGCAGGTCTGTCATGCGTTCCAGGAGTCGCAGATGTATCCCTGTACTCAGCATATATATCCGGTCATCGGCATTACAGCAAATCTGTTTGACTCTTCGGAGGCCGAAGCCAATTCATCGGAATCTCTGATATGATAAACAGCCTTGACACGATGACAGTAACACTAGACCAAGTCTTTGCCTTGCAATCGTGCATCAGAGCTAGTGCCGTCTCTGGATGGGTATGCGAATGCTCATGTCGAGGGATAGTTGAGAGGCGAGGAGGGAGGACGGAAGAGTTGCAAAATGGAGAACAACCTCGAGCGGAAATATGTGATTACTAAGGCAATGTTTTCTTGCCGATGCCGACGTTGATGGACTTCAACTTCATCAGTCCTCACAGAACTAACATGATGACGTGACATCGACAAAAGCATGAGCGCCATGAATGATGGCTTGGAGGCGATACCGCCGCTGGACAAAGCTCGACATATCAAGTACTGGACGAGATGTTTGAAAACTCTGCTCCCTCACCATTACACCGGCAATGAAAGCAACCGAATGTACCTGGCTTTCTTCATTATATCCGCTCTTGATCTTCTCGGCGCTTGGGAGACTGTCGCCAAAGAGGACGAGCGGCAGGAATACATAAACTGGATTTACCATTGCCAACATCCGGCTGGTGGGTTTCGCATGTGGCCTGGGACGGACTTTGGCGACAGGGCGACAGAGGCAAATTCGAAATGGGATCCTGCTAACATACCGGCGACTTATTTTGCATTATCGGCATTGTTGGTTCTCAAGGATGATATGAAGCGTCTTGGGCGAAAACAAATACTTCAGTGGATCAATCGAATGCAACGTCCAGATGGCTCGTTCGGCGAGACTCTGGTCGATGGAGTGATTGAGGGCGGAAGGGATCCGCGGTTTGGGTATTGTGCCACTGGAATACGGCACATGCTACGGGGTGATAGTGACGGAGCTTTGGAACTGGAAGGCACTTTGGTTGAAGACATCGAGGTGAACGGCCTTGTTCGTTGTATCGAGGCCGCAGAGGTGACTGCCAACGCGTTCCCCAACTGTTGGGGTGTTGTTGCTGACAGTCTGCAGTCATATGAGGGCGGCATCTCTGATCAGAGGTATCACGAACCACACGCTGGCTATACGTTCTGTGCTTTAGGTTGTTTGAAATTCGTTAATCGCATCAAGGTTGGGCCAGGTCAGGATAAGCATCTTCCCTACGGACCTACCGACCCGCAAGCGACGCTTAGATGGCTGGTCTCGCGACAAACAGACTGGGACGATCCGGATCTTGATCTGACTTTGGAGTCTGAAGCCCATGATATTGCAAGCAACACGGATACAGAAAGTTCAGAATCCGCACCATTACACCAATCACCAGATAAGTCGACAATGAACCTATCTTTCTCCATGGACCCTCTTGATGCTGGCATGAATGGCCGGACGAACAAAGTGGCAGACACTTGCTACGCCTGGTGGGTGTGCGGCTCATTTCACATTTTGGGCCACGCAAAACTGTGGAATAACGAGGCACTTCAACGATATTTACTCCAGAAGACACAGCATCCGGCACTAGGTGGCTTCGGCAAGTTTCCTGGAGATTTGCCAGATCTATACCACAGCTATATGGGACTGGCAGCGCTCGGTCTGACCGGCGTTGAGGGTCTGAAATCTGTGGATGGGACGATGTGCATAAGTGAGGAGGCGAGTGCAAGGTTGCCTTCGTTATGGAAGGCGTGGAGCGATAACTTTGGGCGATGATGCAGCTGTTCGAGTGCTAGCTCTGGAGGACAAATTCGCGTTCTGCCAAGGCACGCAAGAACCACTAAACATGGTATTACATGTACCAATCCCACCGATATCGCTGATCTCGGAAGTTTCCCATCCAATAACTCAACACTTCAAGCAGCAGACTTGAGATTACCATACAACCAATCCTCTTTGATGAGGTCCGCAGCCTTCTCAGCCGCCGCATAAACAGAGCTGACAATGTTTCCCGAAACATGGTTAGGGAAGATACTGGCGTCCACACAACGAATGTTCTGAGTACCCTCGACCTTGAGCCTTGAGTCTGTGGCATCGCCCATCGCAACGGAGCCGCACACATGGTATTCAGACATGCAGATGTCCCGAACACACTCCCTCATCTGTTCGGTATTGGTCATGTCGGCACCAGGTGGAGGGAAAAGACGCTTTTCAATTTTGCCGGAGAGGTGAGAGCTCTGCTCCACTTTGCCCAACATCTTGAGACCTGCGGCCAGGACGTCCACATCAGCAGGATGCGAGAGGAAGCCAGGGTCGACAGCTGGATGATCGTTGGGGTCGGAAGTCTTGATGTGAACGCTGCCTCGCGAGAGAGGGTATTGCAAGCACATCGCGGCTGAAATGGCGTAGGGATCCTCAGGGTTCGTAGGTGCTGGGAAGACTTTGCTCTGGTTCTCAATGCCTTCTTCCATGCCGTAATGCGAAGGCACAAGCACAACCTGCAGGTTGGCAGACTTATCATCCTTGAGATGCTCGAGTGTCCGCTCATACTGTTTGCGCTGGAACGGACTGAGGTCTGGTAGATCCTTCTCCACTGACTTGACGACTCTTTCTTGCTCCTCTGGGGTGGCAAATATCTTGTAAGGGAAGAAACCCTGCATGGTGCAGACGCTGGTCAACGGTCCGCCGCCTGTTTCGGCCAGGGCTTTCTGTGCCTGCTCCATGACAGCTGGGTTGTGGATGGCTTCGAGGGTCATGTTGCCTGGCTTGACCTCCCAGCATCCGACGGAGAGGACGTGGTCTTGGAAGTTCTGTTACCAATCTCGTTAGTGTCCATCACGAACGGTGGTGTTGTCTAACATACCTCTCCAATGGCTTTATTCTCGATCTTGGGCTCAACACCAGCACGCCTGAGGATCTCAGGGTTGCCAATACCCGACAGTTCAAGAAGCTGGGGTGACTGAATAGCACCGGCAGCCATGAGCACTTCTTTGCCAACCTTGACTGTGTGGCTTTCACCGCCGTGAACGAAGCTCACACCGGTGGCCTTGTCTCCACTCAGCTCGATCCTGGAAACCATAGCCTCCGTCAAGACGTGCAGATTGGCTCTGTGGGCATTGGCAGCGAAGTATCCGCGTGCCGCGTAGCTTCGCATACCCTTCGTGGGGCCAGACCTCGAAACGAGCCTGATGAGAAGTCAGTAGAAGTCCCGGGCCATGTTGTGTCCTCCAAAGACGTACCCCAGTGTGTTATAGAACCCAATATGGTCTCCACTCCATGGGTCGACGGGCTTTTTGCTCATGCCAGTGGCTTCGTCGCAAGCCTTGATGAAGTCGTCTTCGATTGGTAGCCGCCAGTCATTGAAGGAGGTCCGGGCTGGACCAGACGTGCCGTGGTGCTCGCCGACGAATGGCATGGTGGAACGATCGGTGACCTAGTGGGATGTCAGTATATAACGTGGCGTCGAGCTTGGTAGTCGCACTGACGTGGTCTGCGATTGGCTCCAAGGTCTGATGCTTTCTCATGTAGCCCATCATGGACTCTGCATTCCAACCATCATCGCCCGCGATGATAGCCCAATCGTCGTAGTCCTGGAGAGAACCTCGGACATACCTATGGACAGAGACTGTTAGATGCTCCGGGCAACCTCTTGCACCTTCTCTCTACAAGGGTACGTACATCATGTAATTGATTGCGGAAGAGCCTCCGAGAGCCTTGCCTCGTGGAATATGGTGTCGACGGCCCTTGTTGTGTTTCTAGTATCGATTAACTTATTGAAATATGATAGGACAGCCGTCCAACAACTAACTTGTGGCTCGGTCATGTGGCACCTGGAAGAGGGTCAGCATAAGGTCTGACGCGCCGAGAAGCTGGAAGACTGAAGAACAGTCCTTCGTCGCTGGAGCTTCGAGTTGACGTACCAATCATACTCTGGGTTCATGAACATCTGCATGAACATGGCAGGGCTATCAACCAGGAAGTCTCCAAGACGACTCTTGCCAGCCTCTAATACTCCGACTTTGATATCTTCATTCTCCGTCAATCGAGCAGCAACAACAAGTCCAGCAGTACCTCCTCCGATAACGATGAAGTCGTAGTCGTTCTTGAGAAAAGTCTCCGCAGAGGTGTGGAGAGCAGGAAGATTCTGGCCATTAGCTGCCGCTGAGCTGCTGCCTTCGCCGTTGGATGACATCGTGAAGTTCGTGGGATGTGGTAAGTAAGAACGACTGAACAAATGCGAAAGTAAAGCAGAATCTGTATCTGGACCACAGCTATATATCACATGCACAGGACTATGCCTCTAGCCCATACAGGGCTGGATTCGTACCAGATGTTGGCACTCTTTTGGAGAAGCCGAGTCAATATTCCCCGCCTTGGTGGAGAGGTAAGGTGGAATTGGCCCGCCCATCCGCATATCGCCCAAAGCACTGATGAGGATTTAAACCAGATACGCCTCTTTGCTGATTCCAAGGCTGATTGAGCTGCTCGTATCTGTGGATCCAATCTGCGGCTGACAACACCAACAGTAAGTAAGAAGACACAACAGTCTGACAGTGAAACGATGATTCCAATTGCATCAGAGAACAGCCCAAAGGAACAGCCAGCAGCTGGACAAGTTTTCGCCGCGTGAGCCGTTCACGAACGGTCTGGTGTCGTCCAGATTCCAGATGGCGGAACAGGGCCGAGCGATCGTCTGCGGGGTATGGGGTTTGACTTTGGGCCAGAAACTCAAAACATCAGTGCCTCGTACAACACATTCGCAAGCATTTGGTCGAAGTTTTTCGTGATCATTCCAGGCGTCCACGGATTATAGTCCGGGCATCGATTCGTTGTCGTGGCATGCATGGCACAGGCACATCCTGTTATTGTCTGATGGGCGAGCTTGCACATGTGATTCCGGAGAAAAGTTGCAAACCCACTAGCCAGCCCGCAGACGTCTCCTCTCTTCTCTGACAAGGCGAGAAAGATGCTTGCAGCCTCCAACAGCTCATCGCGTTAGTGTGAAAAGGTCGGATGGTTGGAAAAGAATCAGTTCTGCCGTGCTGCTAATATATACACCAATGTCCCGAATGCTCGACTTTTTGTGCATGGAAACCGCTCTTCACTTTCGAACAGAGTTAGCGGCTCCCGCTAGCGTGGCTGCTGCGCCATCACCATGCCTGGGGATCTCTCGCTCGTGAAAGGACAACTTGCTCTCTCAACTCCAGGAACGCCGTGATGCACTTGGTGGGTATCTATGATACGACCTGCGTCTTGGTCTTCTTGGCAACTGGAACATCAGCCTCAGCATCGACAGTTTCGTCGAGTTCTCTCTTCTCTGGCTCATTCTGAAGCTCGGCCTCCGCTTTGGCGAACTTCTTCTTCTCCTCAGCCGACAACGCAAGCAAAGGCTGTTCCTTGTCCGCACTAAGGTTGAAGTGGAAAGACTTGATGATGCTGTCGGCGTCGTCGATAGCCAGATTTCGAACATCTGCCAGAGCCTTGATCTTCAATGTGACTGCCTTGATCTGAGCTTCAGTCATGTCCAGGCCAAGCTGCTCGGTACGAGACTTGATAGCGTTCCATCCCGTGAGTCGGGATGCGAAGTGCACATATCTGCTCATGCCGAAGTCGACTGGGTTGATGATTTCGTAGGTGGATGGGTTATTGAGGATAGCCTTGGCGTGAATGCCAGCCTTGTGAGTAAAGGCACAGAAGCCAGTGATTGGGTTGTTGAATGGGACATTGACCTCGACAGCCTCTGCAACCAAATCCTCAATCTCCTTGATCTTTTCCAGCTTGTACTTGGACTTGACGTAATCACGGTCGGCGACGATCATGCGAGCCATGAGACCGCCCAGAGGAGTGATTCCGTTGCGCTCGCCAATGCCCAGGACTGATGTATCGATGTGGGTAGCTCCGGCTTCGAGAGCAGTGTATGCGTTGGCAATAGCGCAGCCAGTGTCGTCGTGGAAGTGGGTCTCGATGTCACAGCTGACAACACCGCGCAGTGTCCTTACCAAGTCGAAAACCTGGCGTGGAGAGGCACAACTTCGAAACTTGTCAGCCAGTAGACTCGAAGTTCAGATCGCATGGTCATCTCACCCAACAGTATCAGCAATTCCAACTCTGTTTACACCGATCGAATCGACGGCTTTGTAGATGGTGAGAAGATCGACCAAGTCACTTCGGAAGGAGTCCTCGGAGCTGAATCGAATCTCCTTTCCTTGCGACTTGACGTACTCAATGACCTCAATGGCGGTGTTCTTGATGTAAGTCATGTCCTTGCCGTGGCTGTGCTCCATCAGATGGCTACTGGTACCAATGACAACATCCACGCCGTCAACACCCGTGGAGACTGCGAGCTTGGCATCGCTCATATTACACCGTACGTGAGTGAGAATCTTGGCCTTCAATCCCAGCTTACAGATGGCCTCACAGTCTTGGCGCGACTGCTCACTTGCTGCCGGTGAAGTGAGCTCGATGTAGTCGACACCAAAGTCGTCGAGTGCCTTGGCAATCTTGATCTTGGTCTCGGTGTTGAAGAAGGCGTTGGCAAACTGCTCGCCCTCTCGGAGTGTTGACTCAATGATCTTGAAGTTTGAGACATTGCTGAGGAAGTCGGGTACGGGCGCGTATGGGTTGCTAGACTGCGGCCTAGAGTTCTGTTGGGTTTCTATCGCTCTAGGTATCAAGGTCAGCGGCCGTGCAGCGATGCACATACGGAGTCTGGGCACGTCGAAGGACATCTTGCTCTACTCCGGAGGCAATGTCCTCCGCTATGCTCCGACAACGCTGTAGCCAGAGAGAGTACTCACCTGTAGCCATTGCCGTTGGTTCCATTCGTGCCATTGGTGCCATTGGTGCCGTTGGTGGCAGGCGCATCATCTGGCGTTGGGCACATGGCCGATTTCGGCTCGGAGAGCGATGTTGTGTGTGATGGGGTTGGAGATCTGGTGCCCTGGTTTGAGGAAAGAGCTTTGTTCCTTGAGGATGAATGGGTTCAAATAGTAGTGAGGAGTGCAGCTGTGAGTCAAACAGTCGTGTACCGTGGGTGATGCGAAAGTTGAGAGGTGAAAGAATGTCAGTGCCGCGCCGAGTATGACGAAGCTAAAAAATGTGATCGCATTGGCGGGTGAAATTCACCGTCGGCTTCACTTGTTACGGAAAGAACAAAGCAATGACAATACTAAGGTAGCTTGCACCTTCCTTGACTTCTGAAAGTAGCATTTGTCGCCGACCTCCTACGAGATGTTGTAGGTGCCCACACATGCTGCAATCATTCACAGCTTAGGTCAATGTCGTTCAAATCAACCTCCAATAATTGCTCATCGTTTGATACGTTGGCCGTGAAGTCGCTCTGCCGAGGCCGTTCTCCCCAGGTTAGCCATGTGTAAAAAGCAGGAGTAAAGAGTGGTGAATATCAAATACTTGGGAGGACTCATCTTCTCCGAGATCGGGCCCTCACGGATAATCTGCTAAACTCAGCGAGGTTGTCTCGTGCATCTTTTCCTCCTCCTTCTAGCCCGTCCAGGACGGAGTCATTTCGAGCGCGCAAGCGGTGTGATGAGGAAACGCCACGGCGCCTCTACTGCTGCAGTATTTCGCGGACAAGCATCGCTGCGCTGCGACCCCTAGAGAAGAATTATTACGATGTCATCGCCAAATTGAACTGGATCTGGACGCAGCAAGCAACTGCAGGTGCATGATATTGATCTCAGCGGGCCACAAGTGACAGCGTCGTTGGGCATACTCGACGGAATACTACAGGTGGTCAATCAAGAGCAATGACGAGCATATTTTTGCCCTTGTCTCGTCCCTTCAGTCGAGGGCTACGAACAATCTGAGGCCGCTGCAGACGTCTCACTCCGTTTCAAGGCTGCGAGATCTTGTTAACAATCGACTTTCGCGGGACAAATTGCTCTCCGAAGTCCGAATCTCCGAATCATGGAAAAACTTGGGCTGGCGTATATCACCTCTGCAAGTGTCTATTGTTGATCAGCTTTTGGGATGACACAGCGTCTGAACGCATCGGGGAAGAGTCCTCCCAGGGGCGGACCTGTGGCCTTCACCTGTCCCTCTTCGCCTGAATGGGAGCACACCCTGCTGGGCTGTGGCTCTTCGGGCGTTGCATTCTATTGGAAGTGGCACATTCTATGTGAAATGTCTGCTGTCTCTTCCAGATTCAGAGTCTTGCCCTTAGCCAATGCGACTCATGAAGTTGGACTGCTGCTTTGTTGAGAAGCCTGCCTTGCTGAACCTTTCGTAGCGGATTAGTACATATGCTGCGAATACTGTACTTGACTGAACGAATAAGTGCATTAAGAGAAGCCCAACTTTTGGTAGCTTTCCTATCCTGATGGCATTCTCTCTTGAGCCAAGTGACGATCCGGACTTCAGACACCGCATTCTTGCTCAGAGGAAAGATTACATTGCAGAGATAAGCTCCAGCTTGACTGTATGCACACGAGACTGCGAGACTGTGTTGTGCAAAGTGCAAAGAGTTTCCTGTCACGATCTCAGCCAGGCAGAAAATGTGTTGAACCATACCGCATTGTCGACCATTCCAGCTTCGTATCTCGCAGAATAGGATGTTACTCTAGCGATGCCCATTAGCGATCTTCGACATCGTCAACGCCTATTTCGAGGACTAAGCCAATATGCTAGCCTACCAGCCTGTTGACAGTTCACAGAGACGGGGACGAGGTGTCGACGCCGAGATTGCACTACCCCAACCCTAACCCTAAACCAATGCCCCTATTTCGACAAGTCTACCAGCGAGACAGCACCAATCTAAAACAAGATATGAACTTGGCGAAATCTGCCCTACTTTCGTGATTTCAATTGCCAGTCTTCATCAACGAATTCGATCATTTGGCCAAAGGACTAAGCTTTGTACGCAGCAACACGGATCAAGTTCCGAATAAACTGACGGGTCATCGACAGAACTCACTATCTCCCTTGTCATCGGGCTAATGCCTGTGTTCTGTACTTGATGATGACCAGATTGGAGAACGAAGGCCTTCTACAAACGGCGACCCGAGCGCAAACGAGTTCAACAAACATCTGTCGTGACGATGCCAGATTTTCTCTCGAAAAATCAAGAAACCAGAGTACCTCTCTTGTTGAGAAACTTCGCCAATGCAGTCCTTGAGATATGCTTTGCCCAACAACATCTGAGTGGTATGACTCCGAGAACATCAAACCCTGAGCCCTGACTGCTGTGCCGGCTGCAGCGCAAGGAGGCAGGGAAGAACAAGCAAACCAAGCCTTGGATTTGACGAAAACAATCTTGGATTCAGATGACGCTCCATGCCACGAAGAGATACATAGCAAGACCGGTATATAGGCCAAACAGATGCTTAATCCGGCCAGAGAATGCGAAAAACCATTCAGCACAAATCATAGTCGACGTCGTTCTGCCTGAGCAGCAACATTTAGCCAGGTTCGGCTTCGCTGAAGCATGGTCGAGACCGCTTTCGCCAAGTACTGAAGAAAGCGAGCATGGCAAGAGAGTCATGTCCACCCTGCTACCTGATGTCTGAGAGTAATCTTTTATTGATTTTGACCCAACCAGCTGGCTGCCAGAAAACCCACGCACGGAGTACCGCTCGACATGTTCATGATAGAGTTGAGTTGAGGCGTATGTCAAAAGTAAGAACGCCTTGAATATGCATGTACGGTGTAGCTGTCAAAGACCTGGCTCCGCCCTCGATCGCTGGTTCGCTGTCATCTTGCTCTCTCTGTTCAAAATTTCCTGAATGATGCGCTGTTCGTTGAAAATTGTCCATGTAAACCTTAATAACCATATGAAACACCTCCCGCAACATCCTCCCCACCGCCATATCTTCCCACCACCGGACTCGCTGTTCTGAAGTGTAAAGAGCTGAAACTTTGTTGTGCAACTTTGCCTCGCGGCTGTAGAGATCTGTCTGATAAATATCCAATTTTGGGGAGAAGCCATTTCCCCCTTCCGTATCCTCTGCAACGCCTGTACTGCATACCAAGGGGACGATGAATTGGCATCTTTGATATTAACAAGCCAAATATACATTACAGTAATCGGGTGCCATTCGGTTGAGGACATAAGCTTGCTTGTTCTGTTGCACGGCCTCTGCAGTCGAGCTGTGGCTGTGACTCAACGATGGCATTAACGCATGTGCGTCGTGCTGTTTCCTCGACTCACATAGACGAGTGGTTGTAGGACGACGCAGACGGGACGGGCCCTCTGCGGCTTTGTATGAGCCTCTCCGTCTGAATGTAGAGACTATCCAAAGTTTGCATCGCCGGTGCGTCTTTGAGAATCTTCGCAACCTGAAGACCCGAACTGATGAGCTGAAGAATGTTCCTGTCGTCCTTGAGTGGCCGTGACTGATGCTTGGCCGCGTGCCTCATCTCCAGACTGTTCTCTAAGATCGTGATGAGTTGCTTGATCTGACCGTTGTAAAGCACACGCGCTGGGATGCGGCGCTTGGTCGCCAATCGCTTGAGTAGATACACCCACTCAGACCACTCTCGGTCGCCGGGCACACGGACTGGTCGCTTGTCAGGCTCGATTGGAATAGGAAACTGGTATTTGGCAACAAAGTCGAAAGAACACTGTGAGAGTCTGTCGTTCACTTTGGACAGAATGTCATCTTGCTCCTGGGCGTACAAAGTAATAGGCAATTGGGGAAGATCCTCTTCCTTGGGCTCGAAGCCCTGGTCGTCTGGCTTGTCGAGCAGCTGGGACGGACCGTCGAATTCATCTCTGTTTGAAGGCCGCCTCTGCGGGAAAGCCTTTGCTTGGAGGCTCGCCGTGCTGGAATTGGTATCGCCCGCAAAGTATCCACCAATACTCATTCGCGCCTCCTCGGAAGAGGTGCGCCGAAGCTGCGGTCCAGACCAACCACCCTGAAACTGCGCATATCCGGAGCGTGGGCTGCGGTTACCTTCCTGAGGCATGGGGGTATGAGATGTGCCAAACTGCCCCGAAAGTGGTGATGTCGCCCAGCCCGCGAGCAGAGGAATGTCCTGGTATGGTGCAGCTGGTCGACTAGACCATTCCTCACGTGCCCAGCGCTGTGCTTGCGTGGTAGAGAATGGCGGATAAGTAGCTGCACTGCGATTGTTCGTTGTCGTTGCCAGACCGGGTGGCGCCGCGAAACTTTGCATTGCCTGCGATACTTGTGGGACTGAGCCCGGGTAGGTGTGAGCGTAGGCGGGATTTGGAGGTGGGCGGGAGGCAGCCCACGGGTCTCGCTCCTGGAGTCGTTGCCTATAGAGTGTCAATGTTTCGATCAATTCTAGAGAGACCGGCTCCAACAGGGCGAGTCGTGTGATGAGCATACTGTCTGGCGAATGGTTCATCGATACGAGATGGCAATGCCGCTGCTCGTCGTGACTCGTTGGGAGCGTAGCCCGTGGTTGTAGCCTCTGTGGGTGCACCTGTAGTCATTGTGCGCTGTACTGCAGCAGTTTGGGCCGCAACTGCTGCAACGTGCAACGGAATGCAAAAGCGAAGGAAAAGAGAGGCTAGAATCAAGCGTGGTACAAAGATTGTAGTCAAGTAAAAGAAAGACCTTTCTTACGTGAGGCGCATCCACGTCCGCCAACCAGCGAATGACCATTTCGGCTTGGGTCGTGCTACCATCGAACCATCGAGTTAGAAGAAACACAGGGCTTCGGCCAGCACGCGGGGATATTCGCTGTGCAGGCTCTGACGCGGACTGTCTGTACCTGCCCAAGTCTGCCTCGACAGAGAGCAACGCCCAGGATGCCCCGGCTTTCGCAACGTGTGCTGCTGGGTGGTCAAAATCGAGCTTTCCCGAAGACAGTCCAGTCGGACAGTGAATTCATGGGTCTAGCAAAGCTGCCGGAAGCGCTTGGCCAGGATGTTGGATACTTCCTTGTCCTGCGGGACAAGGGTGTTTGATAACCGGGAGTAAAACCTCCTGTGGCCTTACTGTAGGCCAGCCATGGCCATAGAATCCTGACATCATGTCAAACTTGACATTAGACGTGTCCCAAGTGCCGAAAGTGAAAATATGGGCCGTCTCGTGTGTTGCTCTGCTCGGAGGCAAGTCGAAACGTGCCGGACTGCATGCATTATGACTTGTGATAGAGGCCATCTTCACCGGCATGTCGCCTGCGCACTGCGGCAATGTGTGAGAGCCACGACCATGGCACCGCCTGTTTTGGTGGAGACGTCGGAGGCTTGCCACGCTCGGCACGCGTGACATGTCGCCGGCGGCCCTATAGCAAGCACCGCATGCTTCGGCAGACCGGTCACCGCAGAGCAAAGCAAGACATTTTGGGCGCTATCCAATGTCCATGCGGGCAATTCGACAAACTTTCCTGGGGAGAGCCTCGAGGATCATGGGTATACCCTGGTCTCGCACGTGCAGCGGCGGTGATCTGTGCGTGTTTTAGATGGGAATCACTTTCCTGCTGGCTGTCCGTGTCGCCGCCGACTTTCGATCTTCACCGAACACTGCTGCTGCCCAAGGCTGGAGGAGATCGCGGGTCCTGTGATCTGCGGTGTTGCGCTTTTGGACGATGATGTCCGGGGAGGGTGCCAGGAACAAACATGAGCAGAGCAGGAACATTGGGATGTTGTTACTCTCGTCAACACGCGAGCGTGAGCGCGCTTTTGCCTTGGATTTCGTTTAGATTACGCCTGGCTTGGCGCTCGCGATCACACACGCTCCCACTGTCCAAGCTGTAAAACAGCCGTTTCAGTTCGCTACAAGATCAATCTAGACCACGTGAGCATGCGCTTGCTCGGATGTTTTCATGATGCACACATCATTCAGCAATCCTGCATCCTTGCGCGGGAGACCGCGGCTGGCTACAGACGTCACTCTGAGTCTTCGGCTGGCCACCAAAAAAGACACAAGGTCTCAGATGATAGATCTGGAATCTGGATCTCTATAAAGAGGGAGGGGCGGCGAGATGAACAAATTGTGCATTCGGTAATTGGTATCATTAAAAGTACAGCTCGCAGCAGAGTCCATGCGGACATGAAGCTCCACCAAACCTGCCAATACGATATGAGCAATGTAATCGTTGCTACGTATGAACGGTCTGCAGTCGCCTTGCCGCTTCTACTTGTTCTCTCACGCATATCGCGTAGTTGTCTTCTGATGTGGCGATAATTCGTAATCGCGAATGCTTTCTGGATCGTAGTATTGGCCGTTTGGATGCTGGCCAGCACCTGCAGTAGCTTGTCTTGGAGCGTGTTAGTGCCTCGCCGGGTTGAATATTCGCAGAGGTGTAACATACCGCAAAGGACCTGCTGCAGTGCCACCTGCATTGTACGCAGTATAGCTATGCGGCCCGCTCGGCGACGAGTCAAATTCTGGCCCAACACCCGCAGATGCCGAAGTATATGCGCCTCCTCGGTGTGAGAAACGCTTGCGGTGACGATGCAGGATGACCGAGCCATACGTTAGTTTTCCAAGACTAGCAGCACTGTGATCACTGGGTCAGCAAAGCAGGAGATTATTGTGGTAGGTGGTCGTGAGAGAGAAAAAGACTTACAAAGCAACGATAACCATAATCCATAGAAAGATTGGGGCTACTCCTCCCACGGCAGCAAGGGCAAGAACCACGAACATTCCAAGCCATATCACGGTGGTGATGCAGTTGAAAACGATGGCAGTTACAGGGCTGAGCCGTTTCCGAGCAAATAGAATGATCTCCACCACGTTAAGCACAATTGTGAGTGCAGTAGTGATGTTCATCCACCGTGTATTTACAATTCAGCCTGTGAACACAGTGATATCCGCTACGTCCGCCTAGTGTCCATAGCCAATCTGGGCCGTGCGGTGCTGACAGTGCTCAAATCCAGGCGTAAAGTGGGTTCAAATACGGCACATATCGGGTTATCGACCGTACGTACGTTATCGAGGCTGTGTATATAAGAATCAAGGTCCTCGATGAGGTGGTGTCCACGTGTATTTATGCTTATGTCCGTTGTGTGTGGATTAC
>MWSQ01002161.1:0-87432 GCA_002116395.1 Ramularia endophylla | reverse complement strand
CGGCTCTATCTAAGTTAAGTAACTCTTAGTAGTTCTTAGAGTATTCCTAATACTTACTCTATAATTTTTATATAGTAAATTAACTACTTAATTAATTACACGCTATATAGCTAAGCAGCCTAAAGCAGTGCCCTTAATTGGATCCACTGCGGCCGCTCTGCGTCAGAAGTAGTAGAGAACGAGCAATACGAACAGGCAGACCTACCCAGCCAGCCAGCAGAAGTTGAGTAAGCATACAGGGCATATCTAACATGCATTTCAGAACATCCAATCGGCCATTCAATGGAAAGGTAAAAGTGCTGGAGTTATAATTGACGAGACAATCTCTGTGCACTGATTGGCTGCGAAGCACGACATCTCGTTTGTCTGCTGTCCTTGTATGCAGATCACAGTTTGTGTGCAGGGTCGCCAGAGACCGTGTTACACATGTCAAGGTACGCGCAAAACCCATCGTCCTGTGGAACTCAGCCCATTTCCCGCATGGAAAGCCGGGCTGGCCAAAATATATTGCCCGTGGGCTCCAGCCTCCAGGGCTGAGGGCATGTCTCTGCGGCACAGCGATCCGCAGCTCCGTACAATCCTGTATGCTTTGCACAAATTGGCGTCTCGCTTCGGTGACCTTGCTTTATCGCATGGCGTTCGTGCCTCCTGCCGCCTGCGAGCCGGAAGGAATCCGTTGAGCTCTCGCTGGTTGAGTGATGTTGCATAATGCACTGGCTACTTAGCCTCGAAGGATTCTGAAGGATCGTGGAAGACCCTCATTTGATAGGAGGGTTACTTCGTGAAGGATCAGGATCAGGAGAGTGTGTCTCTTTGACGGATGGCGTTTGCATATGGGTGAGGTTCTAGAGTCGGACACGCGTGCAGCCGTTGGCGCCCGCCGAGGCCATGCACCGAACCCGGGTCGGCGGTTTTACAGTGTTGCCATTCGCTCTCGAGAGTTCCAAGCTCCAAGACAAGCTCCACATCGTTCGGCTTCGGGCTTATCTGTGCATCCCTTGCCATATCGTTTTCGGAGCTGGCATGCTAAAGGCAACCCTCTTGAACCCCTTCGTTCGTTCTCAGCACGTATACTTTGTAGGTGTTCCCACCTCTTCTCCTTTACAACACAATCGACAGTAACAGATTGACAACATGGTCGTGGCATTGACAAGCCGACTGGTCAAGGCCTTTGGGCCTCCACAGCCATCAAAGGCAGAAGATGCTCTGAAATTCGGAATTTTGGGAGCTGCCAATATTGCGTATGCTCGCTAGTTCACTCTATTGAGGCATTCACTAACTATCAAAGTCCCATGGCTTTGATCACTCCAGCAAAGTCACACCCCGAAGTTATTGTTCAGGCAGTTGCTGCTCGAGACCGAAAGAAAGCAGAAGCCTTTGCCAAAGCTAACGGCATCCCACAAGTGCTGGATTCTTATCAGGGCACGTTTATCGTATTCAAGACTATCGACATAGCTAATAATTTCGACAGCAATCCTCGACGATCCAAACATCGATGCTGTCTTCATTCCTCTCGCCAACTCATTTCACTACGAATGGGCTGTCAAGTCAATTCGTGCTGGCAAGCACGTTCTCCTCGAGAAGCCGTCTTGCTCCAACTCAGTTGAGGCAGACATTCTGTTCAACCTCCCTGAGCTTTCCAGACCCAACGCCCCTGTGTTGCTTGAGGCTTTCCACAGCCGCTTCTACCCTTCTTGGCAATACTTCAAATCTTTGGTCAACTCGGACGACGTAGAGCATGTTGAATCAGTTTCCGCTATTCCGTGAGTAGAGGACTTCATTCGAAGATTGTTCGTTCTGCTAATCAAGATTTGACAGGTGGTGGGGTACCAAGAAGGAAGATATTCACTTCAACTACGACCTCGCTGGTGGATCGATCATGGCCATGGGAACCTACAACCTTGCGGCTCTTCGTATGGCCTTCGGTACCGAGCCAGAGGAGTGCCTCGAATGCATTGTCCATGAATTCCCAGAGGATAAGTACAAGCGTTGTGACATCGACTTCACGGCGAAATTTAAATTTCCCAACGGCAAGATTGGTGTTGCATCAACCACTCTGAAAGGAGGCACCACTGCGCTCTTCTCGGGCGATCGTGTGACAGTGACGAACAAGGAGGTGGTCATTCCAGATGAGACACTTCCCTTGACGCAGAAGAAGTATCTCAAACGTGAGCTCACGCTTCATGGCATCGTTCATGGTGTGTTCTGGCATCGCATCGATTTCAAAGACAATTACGAAGTCCGTGCTGAGGGTGGGAAGTTGGTCAAGAAGTGGGAGGAAAAGAAATCACAAAAAGCCTACACATTCAACGAGGCTGGCGGCGAGTTCTCGAACTTGCCCGGTGAAGTTTGGTGGATGAGCTATCGGCATCAGATGGAGCAGTTTGTGAACCGGGTCAAAGGCAGACCAACTCAAACGTGGGTGGATGGGAAGGACAGTCTTGCTCAAATGAAGATGATTGACATGGCATACGAGAAGAGTGGTCTCGGAGCACGACCAACCAGCACATATAGGTAGATAGCACAGGTGTCTTGGGTCTCATCTGGTAATATAATGGAATACAACCACACAGCCCTTGAGATCTAGATACATCTCAACTATCTAGTACAAGGACGTTGCATGATGTGTGAAGACGGCCACTGCCTCCCACCAGCCGCTTTCGAGGGTCGTTCAGGGTCAGGGTCGGGGTCTGTCGACTGTGTGCATAGACTTTGCTACTTCGTGCCTTGATTTGCAGAATGTGTCACATGGAAGTTTCTGGGAGAGATAGTGGTGATCATCCGGCGCATTGTGACTGTTTTTCTAGCATGTGAATTGAATAATGCGAAAGCACTTTGTCTAACAAGCAATGCCAGAGAAACCACGAAACTCGGCTCTACAACCGCCGACTTGCAATCTGCCGACCGTACATGCCTACGCCGAGACGTCGACCTCCTTGGGAAGGGTGAATTGGTTCCTGAACCTGTTCAACAACAGCTTGCCAACAGTTGACTTGTCAGGATCATTCGGGTTTAACGGGTTCGTTGCAACGGAATCGCCGTGCCAAAATGTCGCGCACGAAAGTCTTTCCGAATCGATCTTGTGGGTGACTCTGTGCTTTGCGCTCTTGAACCTTCCTCCGGACCACTTGGAGACCATATCTCTGATCGTCTGTCAGCTGTAGTTTCTCACACCAAGCTGGATAACTAACCCCATGTTGATAACGTAGACGTCTTCAATCGCGGGCACTGAAAGCCATTGACCAGCTTCGCCAGCCTCGGGGTCCCACACTTCCAGGCCTTCCTTTCCAGCCTGCTGGAGCAAGACTGTAACGCCGCCAAAGTCAGTGTGCGCGCCAACGCCAAATTGTCCGCGGAGAGCGTCTTTCATGGGTGGATAGCGGATGTTCTTCATTTGAACGATTGGGCGTTTGGCGAAGACCTCTAACATTTCGACTGGGTAGCCTAGGCCCTGTAGCAGAACTTCCCAGATCTTTCTTCCGAGCTCTGCGGTGGTCTGGTAATACTCCCAGACCGGGCCATGAAAATCTCCCTCGGGTAGGTCAGGCCAGCGGTTAGGACCGTAGAAACCTGGAGGCTCGAATGGATCCTCTCGCCCAATGTAGAAGGACTTTTCTACAAGTTTAGCAACAGCCACAGCAGTAGCAAGGACTTTGGCGTTCACCCACCTCTTTGGAATCAGGCAGCGGATCTCCGTCGCGAAGCGAGTCTCCAGAAGACTCGTATCCGCGCCGGCAAGGGTCTTTGAGAAAGGAAAGCTTCATCTTCTCCTCTTTGGGTAGGCTGAAGAAGTTGCTCAATGCCTGAAGATGAGCCTTTTGCATACTCATGGGCACTCCATGACCCTTGAGCTGGAAGAAGCCATATCGTGCGCATGCATCTCGCACTTCTGTAATCACTTTTGCTTTGCTTTCGACCGTAGCTTCCGGAGAAATGTAGCCGCTGAAATCGATGAGTGGAAGCTCATGGTCGGTGGGCGACATTGTAACGGCTCTCGATGTCGTCAAGGTCGAATGGCACACAGAGAAAAATCTAAGTGAATAATAAGAAGCAGTGCTGGTAGTTCCCACAGATGTAGGTAGCCAGAGTGGTACGACCCAGCCGGTGTTGTGTATGTGCTGACCGGAAGACCGGTCGGCGACAATCGACCGACCCCGAATGGTTCGGAGACTTTGTCTAGAATCATCTGCTCTCGGGATTGTACTTGTCGGTTTTCAAGGTATGCGCATTCACCGGACAGAGCGATTCGTGCTATGTAAGCCTATTGGAGAAGAACAGGTAAATAGATGAGAGGCGGCGCAAGATGTTCCAGATTGTCATCAGCACCACTCCTTCCTCTCAGCAGATCTCTCAATTCAACACAAGCCAAGTTCAGTCACCCAACATGTCTCTTCCTCAATTTCAAACGGCACTGGTGGTCCAGGGACCAGGGAAGCTCGCAGTCGAGCATGAAGTAGCAATTCCTGAGCTCGATTCCGATATGGTGCTGGTCAAGACAGCAGCCGTGGCAATCAACCCTGCAGACGCCAAAATGCTGGATTTCAGCGCAGTCCCGGGAGCTGTCCATGGATATGACTTTGCAGGCACCGTTGTAGCCTTGGGTAAGGATGCTCTGGCCGAAGGCAAACTGCAGGTTGGGGACCGTGTTGCAGGACTGGTATGCAACGCAGAGAGAGACATGGGAAGCAGCGGCTGATTTCATTCTAGGTGCACGGAATGAACGTTAACAAGCCGGGAATTGGCGCATTCGCTCAATATGTCGGCGCTTACCATGACTTGTTGCTCAAGATTCCAAAGCATATGAGTTTTGAGGACGGTGCTTCATTCGGCACCGGCGTGTCGACCGCCTCGCTGTCCCTGTTCCACGAGATGTGCGTTCCAGCCACATTGGAACAGCTCAGTGCTGGTATCGAAACCAAGACTGGAGATTATGTGCTGGTGGCTGGAGGTAGCACAGCGACGGGAACGCGCGCTATACAGCTGCTGAAACAGTGAGTCAGCCTTGAGACATCCCCTATATCTATGTTATAGCTACTGACCTCGCGGCTAGCGCTGGACTACGGCCCATTGCAACCTGCTCACCGTCTAACAACGCCCTCGTCATGAAATTTGGTGCGGAGAAGGTGTTCAACTACGCGAGCCCGACTTGCGCAGCAGAAATCCGCGCGTACACACAAGGCGAACTGGCCTATGCCCTAGACTGTGTTTCCAGCGCCGAGACGACTCAGCTATGCTATGGCGCTCTCGGGCGTGCTGGTGGCCGTTATGTGTGTCTGGAGCCGTACCAAAACGCCATTGCGCAGACGCGGTCTCTGACAGTGCAAAGTTCTTGGGTGATGGTCCTGACCATCTTCGGCCATGAGGTGTCTTTAGACGGCGAATATGGCCGAGAAGCACGTCCCGAAGACCGGGCGTTCGGTCGGGATGCATTTGCAGCCATCCAGAATCTCCTAGACCGTGGCCTGATTGACACTCATCCAGTCAAGAAGCAGTCAGGTGGATGGGAGGGCGTTGTAAAGGGCGTGGACACTATCCGCACTCAAGCCCTGTCAGGTTACAAGTTGGTGTTCAACGTTGAGTGAAGGAAAAAGATGGGGTCAGGTTACCATGATATACGCTAGCTGTTATTACCATTATCGCGATACATTATCACGCTGTCTAGGGACACGTCAATCTCAGGACCTCCGCACTGTCATCTTTCAACTTCCCTCTTCTCTCCACACGAATCAACTTAGACAGTCGAGCTGTACAGCTCAAACAAGTTCATGCATGTCAACAAGTCTTCATAGCCTGGCAGGACTGCACAACGTCGACGACTAAAGCACTGCAACACTCTGGTTCTCCCGATCCTGGTGTTCTAAGCGGAGACAGCGACTTCATCATGACACGCCGGACGCCAATCATGAATACGATATCAAGTTCGAAGGTGCTATCTACCTCCGCCAACTCGCCCCAAGAAACAACCTCTGCTGCTCAAGCCTTGAGCTCAGTGAGCTGAATGGTTTCCCACGGCATGGGCTTCGCTTCCTGCCGGGCTGACACGTATTTGGACTGCCCTTCCCTGGTCTTCTGGGTAGCTTGTACGCTTCTAGATGTCCTGACTGCGTCAGAACCGCGCTCGACCATCTCGGCGTTATACTCTGCCAAGGCTGCCATCATTTCCTTGAAGCCCTTGTTTTGGACCTTGGCCAACGTCCTGGACAGCAGCATTGCATCAACAAGGGTATGGTACCCGCCTTCGCCTCGGAAGGGAGTCATTGGATGGACTGCGTCGCCAAGCAACACTACCCGCTCAGCCGGGAGAGTGCCAACTTCGACGTCCATCTCCAGGACTTTCCACAAATGTGGCTCCTTCTTGATGCCAGTCGCGGGAGTCAACTCAAAGAGCTCGCGGAATCTAGGTGGCATTTTGGCAGCTGCTTTCAGGACGTGGTCCAGCTTCTGATGCTGTGTCGCCGTTTGAAGCCAATGGTCCTTCTTTGCAATATCGGCGTCTGGCTCCATGAACATCCAGTAATGGCGTCCGGAAATGCCATTAGGCAGGGTGTGGTGCAGCCCGCAAAAATTCATAAAGCCAAGATCCGGACTCTGATAGATGTATGCGCTGTGACCTAGCTCCAATTGGCGCTTGAACGCATCACCTTCTAGTTCAACTTCCCCGACAATGGCAGCAAGAGGCACAATCTTCAGAAGCTCGCTACCTGGCCTCTTCAGCAGATGTGTACGTACTAGACTTTCAGTCAGCAAGCCGTTAAGCTTCACGACAGCGGGACTGGTCCCACCGGAACTGTTAATTCCATCGGCTCCAACAAGTACATCGCCATTTGCGCTGGTACCATCCTCGAAGAACGCCTCCACCCCTTTCTCGTCGTGCACAATGCGGTTAACACGCTTGCCCCATTGGATGGAAAGGTTGGTTGCCAGGGTCTTGCGCAGACGCAGACGTTCAGCTCGTACGATTGGCATCTCAGGGGTGTCCTGGAGGATCATGAGTATATATCATGGGATTTGAGATGAAAATCCTCGTACCTCTACGCCGAGCCGACCATCCCTACCGGAGAAGTACAAACCAATCTGAGCATTGAGCGCGAGAGGCAACAAGTGGTTGGTGGACTCCGCGAGTCCGGGCACGTCATCTGGAAATGCTTCGGCCAGCTCGTCGAGAATGCTGTTTTTCCATTGTCAGCCTTGCTCAACTTAATCAGACTGCGGTGTCGTACGAGTGCAGAGCGATAGCCCAACCTTGGAATCGGGCGTTCTCGTCCGCGTCACGCTCAAAAATCTCGTAAGAGATGCCCTGCTTACGAAGACATTGGGCCAAAGCAAGGCCTCCTAGGCCTCCTCCCACGATCAGAACGTGCATTCTGCTTTCTGTTGCTCACGAGATTGGTGCAGAAACGAAATGCTCAGCAAGGTGCTTTCAAGGACAGCGCCCAAGCTTTAATCAGACATGAACGATCACGTTCTAACTGGTCTGAGCTGCGTGTATCACAAGACAACAACATTATGCCCGGTCGTGCACCGAATCCGACTAGCCGAATGGGGTATTGAAGGTACACTTGGTGGTTCGCAATGTTGTATCATATCCCCGAACATTCGGTCGGTCGGGATTCGGACTATTTTCAAGTTGGTGAATCATCCCCAGAAGGTACTTCTGCACACGCCGACACAGAGTGCAGGTATAGGTATAGACCAACACGCCGGAAACTAGATTGACGGCATCTGAGAAACGCCTCAGTTGCCACACCAAACAAAACCTCGCTGCGACAATGGCTACATTGGGCGCATTCAACGCTAGCGTATGCCAAGCACACATCGAAACAAAGTCGGATGCTACAGTAACCTACACAGAATGCCCAGTATCATCGGAAGACGACAAAGAGAGTGTGTTATCGGAAAACGAAGAACGAATTGACCATGCTGGATTACTCCCTATTCCTTCTCCGCCACTGCAAAGCTATTTTGGATTGCTTGGGCATTTGCCGGATCTAGATCGTACCTTGCCCGTCCGGTCTTATTGGCAATTCATGGACGAATACGCACCAATATTCTCATTGCAACTGGGCGTGGCTCTACCTCGAGTGTTTGTTGGGAGTCGCGAGCTTGTAAACGAAATGGCAGACGACTCAAGATTCATCAAGTACACGCATCGCCTGCACCAGATGATGAGACCTGTCTTCGGCGATGGACTGTTCTCCGCAGAATCAACTTCCAAGGCTTGGGGAAAAGCGCATCGACTGCTGAAGCCTGCTCTTGGCCCTATAGGTTTGAGCAAAATGTTCGATGATATGTACGGGCCGACCTTTCAGATCGTTTTCCGCTTTCCTCTGACAAACTTTGTAGGCAGGACATCAGCGCACAGTTGGTTTTGAAATGGGATCGGATGGGTGATGTCGAGATTGAATGCATCAAAGACATGTCCAGCTTGACATTCGACACCATTGGACTTTGCGCCTATGGCTACCGCTTCAATGAGTTCTACTCTCCGGATCCACACCCTTTCAATACTCAGCTGAACGAGGCAATCGTCGAATCGGGAAGACGCGCAAACAGACCTGATCTGGTAAACCTCTGGTACTACAAAGAGGAGGCACACCGACAGGAGAACATTGTCAAGATGCGCGCCTTATGCAGCTCGATTATCCAGGAACGAATCACCAACCCCAAACCGAACGCCAAGGACCTCCTCAATGTCATGATCAACGGTGTGGACCGCGAAACTGGTGAACAGCTCGGCTTCGAGAATGTGATGTACCAGATTCCGACTCTCCTCGGTGGCGGCTACGAGACTACGACCTCGACACTGTGCTTCATTTACTATTTCATGTGCAGTAATCCGGAAACGCTACGCAAGGCTCAGCAGGAAGTGGACGATATTGTTGGAGACAGAAT
Organism: Ramularia endophylla; assembly: GCA_002116395.1. NCBI lineage: Eukaryota > Fungi > Ascomycota > Dothideomycetes > Mycosphaerellales > Mycosphaerellaceae > Ramularia > Ramularia endophylla. The sequence continues at coordinate 78,540 of MWSQ01002161.1, read as the reverse complement.
CTTGCAGTATGATATGCTCCGGAGCTTGAAGTACCTCGACGCATGCATGAAGGAAGCATTGCGCCTCCAACACCCCGTCAGCCTCTTAACAAGATTCGCGGTCAAAGACACCGTAGTTGGTGGGAAGTATCTCATCAAGCAAGGACAAATGATCTCTGGAATCTGGCGCCACTTTCACCGGGATCCTAAAGTCTGGGGCAACGACGCCAATGAGTTCAGACCTGAGCGTATGCTGGACGTCAACTTCCAGACTCTACCTGAGAATGCATGGAAACCATTTGGAGATGGAATGCGCGCCTGCATTGGACGCGGGTTTGCCGAGCAAGAGATTCTCATAAATATGGCTATGGTCCTTCAGAAGTTCGACATGGAGAAAGCTGATCCGTCTTATGAGTTGAAGCTCAAAGGTCAAATGGGAGTCAAACCCATCGACTTCAAGATCAGGGTTCGTCGCCGCTCGTGCCGCGGACTGATGTGTGGAATACCTGGTGGCAACTACTCATTGCCCGAAGCAATGCCTCCGCCCCAGCAGGAAAAGAAGACTCAGAGATCTTCGCCTGGAGTGAGACGTTCTGTGTCTGTTCTATGGGGTGGCAATATGGTGAAATACTCTTGAATCAACCTACCGACGACCTGCGCTGACATATCTGCTTCCAGGGTACGACGGATAGCTTGGTCCAAACGCTGGCCAAGTATGCTTCCCTTTTCGGCCTTGACATGGAAGTCCAAGAGCTTGACGATGCCGTGGAAAACTTATCCACTGACAAACCAGTTGTTATCATCACTCCTTCATGTGAGTACAATGGCTCTCGTGATCACTGGGTCACCGCGTGATCTGTTTGTCCTTATGAACTGATGCGCTCATCACGTCTCTCTATCTTGTGCTGACGTCTTGGATCTGTAGACGAAGGCCGACCACCAGACAACGCCAAGAAATTTGTTGCCTGGCTGGGTAAGCTAGCAGCTAAAGACAACCCGCTGCCCCAGGGCATCAGGTACACCGTCTTTGGTGTTGGTAACAGTGATTGGACCCACACCTTTCATCGAGTACCACGCTTGATCGACGACACACTGTTCGCGCTTGGCTGCGAAAGGATCATGGAGGTTGACTTTGCCAATGTCAAACGAGATCTTGTCGGACCATGGGAAGCATGGAGCGAGAGGCTTTGTTTGACTCTTTCAGGTAAGTGAAAGCTGCCTTCTTCTATGGTCCAATACCTAGCGCAATCCTAACACTGCTTTTTGCAGGAGCTACCAAACAGGAGATGCTTGAGAACGTTGGAGTAGACGTTGAAATAGCGAGCTGCCGCCCCGATGCGACCCAGACTCAAGACGGCGAGGTGATGGTAGTTGGCGAAATCGTTGCCTCCTATGGACTGGCCGATGCCTCTGTCGGTGCGCCGAAGCAACACGTTGAAATACGTCTTCCAGAGGAATGCTCTTACAGATCGGGCGACTATCTCCTCATTCAGGGACGAAACTCGGCTGAAGCAGTGTCTCGCGTCTTGAGGCGCTTCAATCTCACAGCCGGAGATCTGATGACTGTCCGATCTAGCACGAAGACGTTTCTGCCTGCACGCGCAGTTTCTATTGAGTATTTCCTGCGAAACTCGGTCGAGCTTGCAGCACCGATCACCCAACGACAGCTCACCATACTCAGCACTCACGCTGGCGAAGACAGCGAGGCTCGGTCGAAACTGCAGGCATCATGTGTTGATGCCAGATATCAAGATCTCCTGGACAAGAGATACAGCATCATCGACGTATTGGAGGACCTGCCCGGACTTCGCTTACCATTTGGCATTTACATCGACCTCCTGCTACCGCTTACACCACGGCCCTATTCCATATCGTCATCGCCCGTCCATTCCAGGAGCGTTGCAAGCCTCACATTCGATGTCTTCGATGCACCTAAGTGGTCTGGACACGGCGTATTCCACGGAGTGGCCAGCCATCACCTTGCGTCCCTACTTCCAGGAGACAGCGTGCAGTGCCTCGTTCGACCAACAAAACTTGCATTCCACCTACCAGCAGATCCTAGCACGCCCGTCATTATGCAAGCGGCCGGCACTGGTATTGCACCTATGCGCGCATTCCTCCAAGAACGAGCGGCCTTGAAGTGTGCTTCCTCAGTCGGATTTGGGCCCACGATACTATTCTTCGGATGTCGGAATCCGAATAAAGATTTCTTGTACAGCTCTGAGTTGGCAATCTGGGAGGAGGAAGGGATCGTGGAAGTACGTCAGCACTATGCCAAATTCATACCACCAACATGCTAACGTCTGGTTCAGGTCATAGCATGCTTCTCGAGAAAGAAAAACGGTTCACCTGGTCTACATGTTGCCGATGCTCTGTGGGAGCATCGTGATAGACTTTGGGACCTGTTCAACCAAGGTGCCCACGTCTACACGTGTGGCAGTGCCGCCAGACTCGGTCGGAGTTCTGCGTCTACGTGGAGACGTATCTGGATGGAGAAGATGAGCAAGGGAGAGGCTGAGTCTTACGAGTGGCTAGATCAGATGAGGCAAGGCCGATATATCAGCGATGTATGGTGAAGCGATGGCCAAAGATACTGCTGGGCATTATATTCTAGCCATAGTGAGTTGTATGTGCATCGTATGCAGCATGTGGAAGCCTTTACGAGGGCTACAGCGACTTTCTCTTTGTCTCTCATACCCTTGACAACAGGTTCGATAGCATCGGGTGGAAGACAGACTCAAGTGACCCCAACTGTGTGTGTGGGCTGTCTCCGTCTCCATGTTCCAAAGATGCGCCCAGTGAGTTCAACCCCTCCGTAGGCCTGCCTCAATCATTTATGCTGACAACAAGCTCGATTCAGTATCGTAAGCGAATGAACAAACATAAGCCACTTTATTGCACCTCCTCGCCCGCTTCGAAATTCGTTCCTCATATCAGAAAGTATCCATACAGGGAAGCAAATTGTTCGATTCGTGTAGGCGAAATAACGTAAGCGTGGCATTTGATCACAGTCTATACAAACAAGTCATGGTAGCAGTCTATCTTCTGGTCTCAAATGCACCTCCATCTGCAATACCTCCAACAGTGGCCTGCTGTGAAGTCAAGAAGTACGGGAAGCCAAGCGCCTTGATACGTCCAATCCATGCAAGACCAGGCATTTGTTGCAACCCACGGTTTCCACGTTGCAGGCTGATGTAGTCTCTCAGTGTGGCCACATCTACGGCAACTGGACTCTTGAGATGCGAGAACTGGCTAGTACTTCCGGAGGCCGACTGATGGATCCAGTGCGCAGCTTGTTCAGCATGAATCATATCGATGCGGCCCTCCCAATCGGACATGCTAGGTAGAAGTTTTGTCTCGTCGACAAATCGTACGAACTCGTCCAGCACAGATTTCGGGTTGGCAACCTCTGCTGCTGGCAGGAAACGGTATATAGATGTAGGCAATCCCAGGTCTGCAGCAGATCGCTCCAGTAGCTGCTCCGAGGCCCATCTGGAGGCAACGTAACCATTGCTACCGTCTGTAGGAGGAGTGAAACTTGCAGCAGAAGTGGCTTCCGAAGTCTCGCCCGGGAAGACCCCTATGGTCGATATGTAATGGATTGGCAGCTGGCGAGGAGTTGCCTAGAAGTGCAAGATTAGCAAACATCACATCGCAGAGAAGTCTTCGAATTGACTCACGAGCTTGATCAATTCTTTCGTCGAGCTGACGTTGCTTGCTTTGAGAACATGGTAGGGATCCCAGAAGCTCTTTGCAGCACCCAAGTGCAGAACTACATCAACTTGGCTTGCCAGAGCACGAAAGACGTCTTCAGTCAGACCAAGCAGTGGCGCCGATAGATCACCGACATGAGAGACGATCTTATCGGAGGCAGGCAACTTCTTGGGATCCCGTACTGCAACGCAATGCACGATGCTAATATCCGGGTCTGCGCAGAGCTGCGGCAGGAGCTTCTTTGCGAGGTTTCCCGTTGACCCTGTAACAAGAATCGTCCGAGTGGCCTTTTCCGCGGGAGGCGCGCGAGAGACAGCCTTGAGGAAGTCCGGGACGGCGGGTGGCGAAGTCTCTTGCTTCCAGTCAATAGAGCGTACACTAGAGTTCTCTTCGATCTTGCCAGCCATTTGGTTCAAACTGGTGTTGCCGAGTAGGTCAACGAGACGAACAACAACACCAAACTCCTGGCGGATCTGAGCCTGTAGGCGGATCACCAGAAGGGAGTCTCCTCCAACGAGGAAGAAGTTGGTCGATGGTCCAATGTCAGTAAACAGCTCCCGATTCTCAAGATCCAGGACTCTTTCCCATACTCGTTTGAGCTGCAGCATGGTTTGACTCATTGCCGCATCGAGTGGGGCTTGTTTGACCCGCTGTGGTAGAGGCAGACATTTGAGGGCCTTGCGATCCACTTTAGAGTGATTAGTAAGAGGTAGGGCATCAAGTGGAAAGGCAGCTACCGGGACCATGTACTGCGGAAGTGCAAGACGAGCTAGGAGATGCTCCAAGAACGCATCCTTGTCCAAGATGTTGTGTCTGCCATCGAATACCACATGGGCGACAAGAAAGCCTGGATCGCCCTCGCGTAGTGTCACAATTGCCTCCGATAGCACTCCTTCGGAGGCGGATACCATCGTGCTCTCAATGTCAGATAGTTCAATACGAAGACCACGGATCTTGACTTGCGAGTCACCCGCCGTCCTCGAGTGGAAAACCATGGCGCCGTCGCTTTGCAGGTGACATATATCGCCAGTGCGATACATTCGAGTCCAGCCATTGGAGATGTCGTCAGCTGTCGCGAACTTGTTAGGGATGAAATGATGATTCGTCAGCTCCTCATTCTTCAGGTAGCCGAGGGTAACACCAGCACCACCGATTACCAGTTCGCCTGGCATACCAGCTGGAAGTGGATTCAGCTCTTCGTCCAAGATGTACTTTTGGTAATTTGGAAGTGAGTAGCCGCAAGGGATGCGCTCATGTCCCAGGGCCTTGTCGCGATAGTCAATTTCAATCTTCGTAGATGAGATACTGATCTCGGTCGGTCCATAGCTACACGTTATAATGGTTAGCGAAGCTCATACATTTCCACAGGATATACCAGCCCACCTGTTGAAAAACCGCAAATTCGGCAAATTGAGGTCGGCAAACTCGCTCGTGATAGCACTTGTAAGAATCTCGCCGCCGCCGAACGCGAATCGCCAAGAAGTGGCCTTCTGTAGGTTGGCACCACCATACTTGATCCACAAAGAGTACTCGGATGGTGTAGCCTTGGTGTACGAGATGTTTTGCTCCTGGAGAATTTTTGTGATCTCGATCGGGTCTCCACGCTTGTCCCACGGCACCACATAGACAGCACCACCATTTGCCAGACCAGTATATATTTGATCGGATGAGTGATTGAACGTGAATGCACTCTGCTGAAGTGTGTTCTCGGCTTTCAGACCCCAAGTCTTCGTGTAGCCCTGGAAAGCAGAAAGCATTAGCCATGTTCATCACGCTTCACGTACAAAGTCTTACCTCGATCTCGTTCCGTAGACCGGAGTGTAGAACCGAAATACCTTTGGGATTGCCGGTAGATCCACTGGTATACAAGATTGCAGCCACGGAGTTTGCTTCGGCAGCAATGGCAACGACGGCCGATGGGCTTGGCTTCACATGGGATACATTGATCACCAGTGCAGAAGGTACCTGCAAGAAGTGAGTAAATCAGCGTACTATCCAGTAAACAGTGTGTAATGGAGCTTGACTCACATTGAGCTGTTTCGCATCGCTCAGTGTCGACTCATCAACGAGCACTGCGCTTGGCTCACAATCCACGGCCACTGACGCTAGCCGGGCCAGGGGGTTGCGAAGATCTAGCGGCACGTACACAGCTCCAATTCGCATAATAGCCAGCATGGAGCAGACCCAGTCCGATGCTGCCTTCTGGAAGACAACCACTCGAGATCCAGTGCGGACTTGACCTCTCTGCAACTCCTCACTAATAGCTTGAATACGGTCGATCAAGTTCGAATAGGTGAGTTTATTGCCGAATCCATCCTTCAGCGCGATCTTGCTACTGTTCTGTTGGGCAATTTGATCAATGCGATGAGGCAAAGTAGCTGGCCAGTCGGATATCAACTTTGGACCTCGACCAATTTGTGTACCCCGGAGACGCTGCTCGGAGTCGAATAATGGAGTATCCTGCAGGGAAAGGGTTGGTTCAGTGGACAGTGCAGTGAGGAAATGGGTGTAGGTCTCAAGCAGTAGCTTGGCAGCGGTGAGATCATATAAAGCCTTTTGCGCCCGGATCATAATGAGGGAGCCGTTGCCACTGTCGGTCACATCCAAAGTGATATCGTACGCAGTCCTGCCAGGGTGGACCTCTTGAAACTCGAATTGCAAGTCGCTCCAAGGATGCTTCTCTTGGGCGCCCTGTCGATAATCGAAGAACGCCTGGAAGAATGGGCTGTGCGTCGAAGAGCGCTCGACATTGAACTCCTTGAGCATAACGTCGAATGGTAGACGAGAGTGTTCAAGAGCTCCGTATGTCGTTCTGCGGGCTTCGGCAATCGCTTCCGTGAATGGCTGATCTGGATCGCGGTGGAATCGTAGGGTAAGCAAGTTAAGGAAGAACCCAATGCTCCCCATGACCTCGCTATCGACTAAAACTTTGACTCAGCTCTGCATAACATGAACGATTCCGTAAACTTACGGCGATTAGCATCGGCAATACCGATTGTAAGGTCCTGAACCTGCGTGAAAGCAAATAACATCGCTTTGTAGGTCGCAAGATAGAAGTGGAATGGTGTCGACAGCTCAGCTTTGGACACAGCCTTGATGCGGGCAACCAGATCAGCGTCCAGCCTGGCTGCCACTTGGTGGACGCCAAATTTCTTCATTGCCCCACGAGAGGTGACCCGGGCCATTGGGAGTAGAGGGAGGACTGGCGGCTGTTCTCCCATGGGGAATAAGCCTCTCCAGTATTTGATATCAGCCTCCATACCGCCACTCTCGAATGCTCGCCGTTGAGATGCCGAGAAATCCGGGTATTGTTGTGGTAGCTTTCCTAGAGGCTTGCCGTCATACGCCTTCTCCAAATCGGCCAGGAAAATCTGGAAGCTGACACCATCCATGACGATATGGTGATAGTTTACCAACAGATAGTGGGATGTAGGCGAGAGCGACAAGATGACTAGTCGGACCAAGTCGCCGCGGGCAAGATCGAAGACATGTTTCTGGAGCTCGCGATACTCAACAGCGACTTGCTCGATAGATGTCACTTGCTTGCGCTCCAACCGAAGAGGGCTGCTGCCCACCACTTTCTGGAAAGCCTGATCGGGCAGGGATTCGTCTTCCACAAAACAGGTCCGTAGAGCTTCGTGTCTTGCAGTGACGGTGCGAATTGCTTTCTCCATTTTGCCCATATGAATTTTGCCAGTAATGTGGTAGTAAAATGCGACATTGGAAGTAGTCTGGTCCTCGAGTAAGAGGCGCAAGAACCAGAAGCGAGATTGTCCGAAGGAGAGGGGTTCACTCTTTAAGAAGTTCTGCGATCGAGGAGCAACTGCGTGTTGCGATGAAGCAATCGGGCGATACCCTACCATTGAACGAGCTGCAACGAGCGGGCGAGAGACAACGGAGGGGACTTGCGCAGGATTGGAGCCGAGGGCCACGGGCGCAGGACTCTTTCTGGAGTGTGCAGCAAAGTAGTCCGACGGTGCTTTTGACTGCTTGACCGCCACATCGCCCGGAGTGCCCAGGAAAGGAGTCGCGACCGTCGATACCGATTTGATTGAAGAAACTCCTTCGTCATCAGAAGAATTTGGCGAACTTGACCCAGAGCTAGATTCAGAACTCGCGGTTGCTTCGGTGGGAACGATTGGTGTAGGAAGCTTTGTGGGTGCAGCGGAGCGTGACCTTCTGTCAGTGAACGCAGGAGCGGAGAAGCTGGCAGGCACTGCCATACGCTCGGCTGCAGATGGCTTGGCAAGCACCGCATGAGGTTGTGCAACAGGCTCCACAACGGTTGTGGCGATGGGCGCTGGGGCCGGCTTTGCGATTGGCTTCGATATTGGCCTCTCAACTGGCTTTGCAACTGGCTGGGGTATTTCCTGCCTAGTTGAACCACCAATCCCTAGTGGTAGAAGGTCAGCAATCAAGAGATGTGTAGCTGATTGCTCCATAGATCGCAGGTGACAGTCAAGTGAAGCAAGGCGAGTAAAATGAGTAGATTCATCTATGAGGCTCTAACTTTTCGACATACCTGGCAGAAGTGTGTCAGGCAACTTCTTCAAGGCCATCTCACACAGCTCGGATGGCGAAGCACCCCCGACAACCTTCAGCACCGGAATGTCTGTCTTTCTAAGCGTGACATTAGCTTGAGGTCGGTGCAGTCTGGTTCGAGATACTTACAGCTCTTTTAAAAACCAGGATCGCACCTCGACGGCGACTAGGGAGTCGACACCGAGCTCTACGAGAGGAGAATCATGGTCCACTTCCTGATCACCGAGTTGTAGGATGACCCGCAATTTGTTCACGAGACATTCTGTGCGTCGAATTAGCGTGATTGAGGTCAGTGCGTGAAGGGTAGCAGACATACCCTTGAGGACCTCGAGCGCTTGTTCCATAGTGGCCACTTTGGAGAGCTGTTCAGTGACAGGCAACGATGCCTTGGTGCCCTGTTGTGTATCGTTGGACGAAATGCTCTTCGTCTCGATGATGCAGTGCGAGAACCGTGGGTTCTCAAACCAGGGACCACCAATGTCCTCGTCGTCGCGAATCTTGCGGATACCAGTGGTTACAACTGCGTGGGGAATGGAAGTTTTGTCATCTGCGACCGGGAAACCTGCACGAATCGTTTCGGCGAACATGGTGTGAAACTCAGACTCCGAGATGGCCATAAGGCCAAAGCGGGTCAGTTGGTCGATGACAGCTTGGCCGGCGGTTTCCACATATCCGATTCCAGCTACTCGTCCGATGTCGACCACAGAAGCAGCCAGGCCGCGCTGACGTCTCTGCCTGGCAAGGGTATTCAGGTAGCCGTTTGAGGCAGCGTAGTTGGACTGTCCGGAATTTCCAATCACACAAGCTGACGACGCTAGCTCGAGGTTAGCAATGCCAGGCAGCAGTAGAGCATCAGGGGAGACTTACAGAACATGACGAAGAAGTCGAGATGCTCGTCGTAGAAGGCATCATTCAGGTTGTTTGTGCCATCGATCTTGGGGCCAAGGACCTTCTGCATAATCTCCGTCGACATTCCAGAGAAAAGGGAGTCGTGAAGTACCATGGCTCCGTTCACGACACCAGCGATTGGAGGACAGGTTTCTCGGATGTCGCCAACAACGCGTTGCAACATTTGCTTGTCGGTAACATCCCTGGAGGTTGACGGGGTTAGCATCTTGCGTATTGCGTGAAGACGAAGGGCAGAGAGAACTTACAGTGCACAGACCTTGACCGAGGCGCCCGTGCCCTCAAAAGACTGCAGCCACTCTCCATTGATCTTAGGGCTGCGACTGGTCAAGACGACACACCCTGCGCCGTTCTGTACCATCCACTCGGTGATCGAGCGACCTATTTCTCCGCTGAGGCCGAACAGAACATACGTCTTGTCCTGCGAGAAGAGGTGTTCAGCCTCGAGATGACGGACTCTGACCGCAACGTCGCCGCTCTGTGGCCAGGAGACGACAGCAGCTGCATGGTTAGGGCCGCTCGCGAGGTCGCTGAGTGGGACGACCAGGTCATCGTAGTCTTCGACTGCTGTGAAGTTGCGAGCGACGTCATCCAAAATTTGACCAAGCAACTGACTGTTAGTCGATGAGCCAGTGGCGTTGTCTTGAGACAACTCAGCTAAGCTGATTTGTTTACAGACCGCTGGCAAGACATTCATGATGGTATTGCTGAGTTCGCTCACAACAGTTTGGCGTTGTCGAGAAGCGTCCAAAAAATGGGTGGGTTTCGCAGCGAAAAGAAGCTTTCGTATGACTTGTCGAGGAGCCCGAGCACTCAGAGTAAGCCAGTCCGAGGGAAGGTTGCCATGGTCATGTTCTGTGTCGATTGTGAAATTGACCATGACACCTTTGGCAAGTGCTCGTCTAGACAACGCCATTGCAAAGTACCGGTCCTTGTTCTCGAGATGCACGAGAACACTACTTCCAGCAGGGACGGAGTCGATCAAAGAAGCTGCGAGGGCTTCGCTCAAAACGGCAGTGAGGACGCCTGCAGGTGAGCCAATGTAATCCATCTCGACACTTGCAATCGGAGTGACCTGACAGGCGTTGGTAGATGAGAGCACCAAGACGTTTTCTCCGGTCGCCTGACGCTTGCCCAGTCCAAGGTACAAGAACGTGTCCGCTGTCAAGTTAAGCGCCTTCAAGCTGGAGCTCTCAATTCTCACGAGGCTCTCTTCCCGTACCTTGCTGGAAAGGACTTGTTCCACCAATGACGGTGGCGAAGAGTTCGACTGCTCAATATGGACCATGGCGCTGGAAATTGGCACTGTCTTCGTAATGACTCGCTTGTGGGAGTTGAGTCTCGCGTTCGCATCGAAGTTGTCCACAAGACGGGGGATCTTGAGGTTGCCCTGGTCGAAGAACGCTTCGGGTTCGATTGACCAGAGAAGCTTGTCCTTGGTTTCTCCTGCCACTGCCCATTCATCGAGAGCTACTTGTCGCAACAGGTACTCAGAAATCACCTTGGAGACGTTGTGGCCGTAGTCCGAGATGTCGAGATGGCTCATGTTGATGTGGCCTGCTTCATGACTCATGGCTCTGCTAAAGGCAATGGAGGCGATGTGGTATGGCTCGTCGACCTGGGCTCCCTTGGTGATCCAGAGCATGTGGCGTGCCAGCTCGTAGACTCGCTTGAGTCCATTCATCTTCGTATCGGTGACATTCTTGAATATTGGCGCATCCAGATCAACGAGATTGATGAAGGTAGACATAGGATCCAGAGCCAATGCCTCAGCTTCAGTCGGCAGATCCTGAAGCACGGTCACTTGATGACAGAAACGGCCGAGATACTCTTCCAGCTCCTCGGCGATGCGAGACGACTCCAAGCTCTGGTTTCCAAGAATAACGATGCTGTCCAGGTAGACGGGGTTTGTCTTCGCAGCAAGTGGTCGTCGCAGATACGTGACTCGATCGTCCACCGCTTGAGATGCAACTGTTGCGGAGCGTTAGTCCCGTAGAACCGGTAGTGTGTGCTGGGATGCAACGGCAAGACTGCCTGATATGACTTACTGATAGAAAATGGCCATGCTAGGGAGTCAACTTCCGGCGTGACAGCATCGACTCCAGCAAAACCGGCTTTGCGCAATGCATTGTGCCACTCGGCTGGGGCGATAGTTGGAGCATACTTGCGCTTGTCATCCACGCCAGCCCACCAACCTACATGGGAGTTAGCAACATCCACGAAACATCCAAGCTCCTCAAATAAGACGGTAACATACCAGACAGACCACCCATCAAGTTGCTAAAACGAATTGGGCCGTTGTTCGTTATCTCCAATAGCATCAGATAGCCTCCGGGTTTGAGGAGCTGCCTAGTGTGCTCCAGTGTCCTCTGCATCGAAGTTGTAGCATGCAGGACGTTGGATGCAATAATGACGTCGTAAGTTCCGGTCTCGTAGCCTTGCGTAGAGGGTGACTTCTCAACGTCCAAAACTTTGAAAGTCATGCGATCTTTGTAAGCCGTGAAAAGCTCAGCAGCCTTTTCGAAGAAACCGACAGACACATCAGTGTATGTGTAGGAAGACATGGTATCACCCATAGCACCCAGCACAGCTCTGGTGGCTCCACCAGTTCCGGCGCCTAGACCGGTATGTTAGGAAGATCGAAAATTGTTCGCTTGAAAGGCCAACTCACCAATCTCGAGTATTTTTGCATGGGGGTAACGGTGAACAAATTGCTTCATCATGCTTGCCAAGAAAGAATTGTAACGGGCAAAACCAAGCCCTTGCTTGTAGAAGTCATCAAGCATGTTGTCTGGCAACATGTGTTCAAGAATGGTGGTATCTCCTCGGACCGCCGCTGGGATATTCTCACCAACAGCTGCGAGTAGCTTGATGTCAATGGCGTCGGAGTATCTAGCGATGTCAATCAGCGGTGACCGCAATGAGTTCCGAGGGCTTATCAACATACCTTCCGATCAAGGCCTCAATATCTGCAGTAGTGTCTTGGGCCCACTCCTTCTTCAGAGTTGGATGCCGTCCAGCGGTGGCTCTCTCCAAATTGTGATTCATGTACTCCCGCAGGTGCAGATGATGAGCTGCTCCAGAACTCCAAGCTTCTTCTGAGATTTCCGACTTCCACCTACGAAGATAGTAGTAAGACACTCTCTCACAAATCTCGGCAAGCTCAACCTCCTCCGAAGAAGGGCGAATGTCTCCCACGATGCTGCGTCCATCTGGAGATGCGACGTCGAACTTGGTGTATGAGAAAAGACGCCTGTCGTCCGCTTTGGATGCTGGAGCGAAGGGTTTGATGGTCAAGTCTTCGACCTGGACCATAGCATACTCGCTGTCTTCGCTGAAAATATCAATACTGGCATGGAATTCGCCTGGTCCGTCCAGCGTCGCACAGACTGGAATCTGGGATGCGGTGAGAGAGAGGGTGTTGCATGCTTCTGGATTGACTCTAATGTTTCGAATCGATGTTGGAACATGAAGCGACCAGAGATGCTCGTCACCAGGAGCGGAGTACGCCAGCATTGAGGCCTGGAAGGCGACATCGAGCCAAGTTGGATGAACCCAGTAGGTGGTGGTGTCGGTCTCAGTGTAGGCATAAGTATCAACCATGACTGACGATTGACAGAATCGTCGTTTCATTGCTGACATGCCCCTGAAAGTCTCGTAATAGCCATAGCCCAGCTTGCTGAGAGAGCTGTAAAAACGATCGGTATCAACATCGGCCATGTTGTAAGTGTCCAACAGTGAAGAAGACAAAGCCTCCATGTCGGGGTTGCCATAAACAATTCGAAGGGATCCACTGCCCATTAGCTCCATTTCCTGGTCCGTACCAGAGCTGGGGCACGAGTAACAGGAGAAGTCAGCAGTACAGACACCAGATTTCGAGGTACTGACACCCGTCAATGTGATGAGCGTCTCGACACCAGCTGCATCGTCTTCTTCAAATGTGATGGCTCGGGGGATAGTCAAGTCGTGGAGCTCAACGACTTCGACAGGGTTGTCGCCAACAAGGTACCGAGCGGACTCCAGAGCCATCGCTACGTAACCAGCAGCTGGAAAGACAGTCTGTCCTTGCAACTGGTGGCCATCTAACCATGAGATCTCGGAGGGTTTAATTACGTTGGACCAGCGCAAGTCGCGAGATGTGGAGTCTGGCGATAGCACTCCGAGCAACTCATGGAAAGGTTGGCTGCGACCACGCATTTTCTGCGATTTCCTTGATTCGTGCCAGTGTGTTCTTGCATGATTCCACTGGTACCGCGGTAGGCCGATTGCAAGCTTGAGTTGTGATGAAGGAGACACTGTCTTGACGTAGGCCTGAATGTCAACACGAGCGCCAATATGGGTCCACAGGAACCCGAGAGCCTGTGCAAAAGACTCGATGTCATTCTTGCCACGACTGAGCACGCCGGAGTAAGCAAGTCCATTGGGACGAAGATCGGCGATGACCTGTGTAGCTGGTCCCTGGAGGGCAGGGTGAGGTCCGACTTCGAGAGCATAGGCGATGGAAGGGTCACTTGCAATGGCATTCTTCACAGCATCTGCGAAAAGGACTGCGTTGGTCATGTTGTCCCTCCAGTAGACATCCCGAAGGTCTTCCGAAGCCACGACCCCCTTGTCGCTAGGAGCGACAGAAGAAAACCATGTGCAGGAGCTGTCCGGTCGGTCCACGTTCACTCTGACTTCGCACTCTCGCAGGGAATTAACATAAGCCTCGCCGCAAGGTAGCATATGGTGGGAATGATAGGCTTTGTCCACCTTTAACATTCTTGCAAACTTCTTCTCTTCGTCAAAGACCTTCTTCGCATGAACGATGGCATCCATATCACCCGAGAGCGTCACACTCGCCGGTGAATTGTGGGCGGCGATAGCGATCTTGCTCTTAAAAGCACGGAGATTGATGAGCTCCTCGGCATCCTCCCAAGACGTCCCAACTGCTAGCATAGCACCTTTCTGGCCGCTGATGGAGCCCGAGTGCTTTGTGTGAACGCCACGATAGTACGCCACACGAATGGCATCGTGCGCAGAGAGCAATCCGGCGGCATACGCTGCCGCAATCTCACCTGAGCTGTGACCAACGGTGGCAGCAAAGCTGACTCCAGCGGACTTGAGCAATTGTACTAAGACGATCTGAAGTGCTGTACAAAGTGGCTGGCTCAACTCTGCCTCGGCAATCCTAGAGGTCTCGTGTCCAGCAAGCATCTGCTCTCGCAGACTCCACTCAGGTCGGTCCGCTTTGGGAAGAGTGCTTAGGGATTCCTCGAGACCAGCCACAATCGAACGGACGAATTCGGATGATTGGATGAGATGAGCACCCATGCCAGCCCATTGAGCTCCCTGGCCGGTGAAGACACCTAGTATACCAGGTGTTGCAGCTTTTGCGTTGGCGCGAATACCAATTGGCTTGTTGGTATTCATTTTGACCTCTGCGATCTTCTCATCGATCTTGACTTTGAGCTCCGCAATGCTCGAGGCGGCAAAGGAGGTCTTGACAGGCAATTGGCTTCTGCGTGCATGCAGTGTGAATGCAAGATCGGAGGCATTGATCTCTTCGTTGGCCTCCAAGTGGGCAGAAAAGGCTTCCAGCTGAGCTACCAAGGATGACTCTGAAACAGCGGAGAACACAAACGGAGCAAACGATGGAGCGGAGGCCGATCCAGCTACATCGCTGGAACCAGGTGTGGTATATTGCTCCAAAATGGCATGAGCATTACTGCCGCCGAATCCGAAGCTGTTGACGCTGACACGGCGCGGGACGCCTTGGGCAAGGGAGGGATATTTGCTTAGAGTCGTAGGGACCTGCAAGTGTTTGTAGAATGGCTCGATAGCAGGGTTCAGCTTATTGAAAAGAAGGTTTGGTGGGATGAGTCCGTTCTGAACGATCCCGAGAGCTTTGAAGAGTCCTGCCAGACCGGCTGCACCTTCGGTGTGGCCGATGACGGTCTTCACGCTTCCGACGTAGAGAGGCTCCTCACGATCCTCCTTCCCGAAACATTCGAAAATTGCCGCGGCCTCCTTAGGATCACCGGCTTTCGTACCAGTTCCATGGGCTTCAAAGAACTGAGGATGGTCTCTGGGGTCCGCCAAATCCAAACCAGCCTTCGCATAGGTTTGGCGGATGAGAGCAGCCTGTGCCTCAGAGCTGGGGACTGTGATCCCATTGGAAAAACCATCCTGATTAGCTCCAGTACCGCGGATGATGCCCTCGATGTGGTCACCGTCGGCAACAGCGTCACTCAAGCGCTTCAAAACCACAGCAGCCACAGCCTCACCACGAGCATAGCCATCAGCCTCGGCATCCCACATGCGGGAGCGACCGGTGGGCGACAGCATCTTCATTTTGCTTTCGAAAATGAAGACTTCAGGTCCAAGAATGACTGTAAAATAGTCAGAAACGCCTACGGTCGATTATGAGTAGGCGAAAAAGACTTGCCCTGGGTACCGCATGCTACGGCAACCCGCGACTCGCCGCTGCGGAGTGCCTGGACTCCCTGATGGACGGCGATCAGACTTGATGAGCAGGCGGTATCGATTGTCTACCATGCTGTTAGCCACACTCTCAGGAAGCAAAAGCAAGACACGATGAAGTTACCATGGATGGGCCATGCCAGTCGTAGAAGTAGCTGATACGGTTAGAAATGATGGCTCGGTTAGTACCCGTCGCGAAGTAGGTAGGGATTGTGTTCAGATCACGAAGAAGCGTGTCATTGCTGTTCAGACATCAGTATATTCGTGATTCAGACGCTCGATGAACAACATACTAGTCGACACCCATGGTTCCGACATAGACAGCTGTGTCAGAGCCACGCAGCCCCTCGAGAGTGTGGCCTCCAGCCTCTAGAGCTTCGTACACAGTCTCCAGCAGGAGTCTCTGCTGCGGGTCCATGCTGTCCGCTTCGTTGGGACTAATGTTGAAGAACGCGGCGTCAAAGACCTTGAGATCCTCCTGCAAGAGGTAGCACTGCCGAACATTGGTAGTGCCATGATGGGCACCATCTTTGTGGAAAAACCCAGTAGTATTGAAACGGCCTGTCGGGATATCTCCGCCCACATCACGCGGTTCCTCGAGGAGTTTCCACAAGGCGGCGGGGGAGTTGGCGCCGCCAGGAAAGCGGCATCCAGAGCCGACAATGGCGATGGGCTCGGGCTGGGCGAAAGACATTTCTGTAGAAGTTTCTTGGGTGTAAGAAGAAGTGCAAGTTGAGTTGCTGCTCTGATAGTGAACTCCAGATCAATCCCATCTCAGGGACAAGTCCATGGTATATAGGTAGATGCTGAGAAACACCACGTGGAGGTCACGTTCGGGCCCAGCAATGCCGGTGGAGCACTACCGACACCGAGAATCCGGTGCTGATGCTTGGGCGACATGGTGTACGTTGACTCCTCGAGTGTGTCCGGTCACCGAACATAGACATCCAAAAGGTGGCGAGTATAAGAGAGAGCAAATCCGAGAGCTGGGGATGAACGTTCGGTGAGATGCAGATCGACGCCGAGACGACTCCACTTCGGCGGTTTCCATCGCACGTGGCAACATGCAATACTGTACTCAACCGACAACATCACCTTCCAACACCAATCAAGCCCCAAGTGGTATGTCGGTAGGTACCAATGAACACTTATATCATCTCCTCTGTTGCCCCTCTCGGCAGAAGCTCTCTCAATCCCTGCACCTGTCAGATTCCCAATTCCTTACAACCCAACATAAATCATGCACTATTCCACTCGTCATCTTTTCCTTCCTCTCGTCCCGCTGCTCCATGCAGCTGCATCTCCAACAGCCGCATCGGGACTGTGGGCTCTCCAAGTCTGCAGCAATGTTGCCTCTAAGCTTCCAGGAACCATAGCATACCCCCAACAATCCATCTACAACGCCTCTCAAACCTCCTTCTACACCACGGAAGAGCGAGACTTGGCACCGAGCTGTGTCTTCCGTCCAGAGACCGCCGCAGATGTCTCCGCGTTTGTGAAGTTGGTCGCGTCAGCGGGAAACTCCACCCAATTCGCGATTCGTTCAGGAGGACATATGCTGTTCAGTGCCGCGGCTAACATTGAGAGTGGCATCACTGTCGACATGCGCGGGCTGGATCAGGTGGTCGTGAGCGAAGACCAGTTATCTGCGGCTGTTGGTAAGAACATCCTCTGCTTGCTTGCTTTTATTGGCTTGCGTCAATGTTATTCTACTTTTGATGATACTTGCTGATGCTGATCAGGTGGCGGTACCATCTGGTCGAACATATACCCGGAACTTGTGCCACACAATCTGACTGGTATCGGGGCCCGAGTTCCAGGAATAGCAATTGGAGGATTCACGTCAGGAGGTACGTGTCTTAGAGTGAAGGCCTGCGTGTGAAGCAGCAGAAGTCTTACTTATCCTTGCTTCACTGTAGGTGGTATCAACTTTCTGGGAAGGAAGCACGGGTGGTCTTGTGACAATGTTTTCAGTTATGAGGTCGTTTTGGCCAGTGGCGAGACCATATATGCTTCAGAGAGTTCGAACAAAGACCTCTGGCTTGCTCTGAAGGGCGGCTCAAACAACTTTGGAATTATAACGTAAGTCTGTGGACTTGGAAGTGGTACCAGGAAATGAAGCAATACTGACCTCTTCCAGACAATTCAACATTGCGACGTACCCACTGAGTTTGATGTGGGGCGGTGTAATGGAGTACAACTTCACTCCTACAGTTCTGGAAGCAGAAGCAGCAGCATTTAGCGCATTCATGGATCCGGAAAACTTCGACGAGTTAGCTGATATGGTAATTCAACAAGCATCATTAGAAGCCGTTCGTTCACTGATTCTTGTACAGAGTATTATTCTTACCTACAAGAATCCTGGCAGCGTCTTTGGCGTCATCAATTCGCTGTTCTACTCGGCGAATGAAGCCTATCCGAAGACACTAAGCAATTTCACATCGATCCCTTCCACGGCAAACACTTTGGCCATCCAGAACGTCGCTGAGCTGGTTACAGCTTTTGGAGAGATTCTCCCAGCCACTCTGAACAGGTAAGTGAGAAAGACATCCCAAGCGACACCTACTATACCATTCGTGCGCCAACCCCTTGCTGAACTGACCACACTCTCTAGAGTCTTCCAACTCGTATATTCATTCTCCAACACGGAAGCGTCAATCTACTCCGAACTCATACAACTCTGGGAGTCTGGCATCACGGCACTCTCCAATGTGCAGGGCCTTGACGTTCAACTTCTCATCCAGCCTCAGCCAGTCACCAACGGCACAAACTCGCTTGGTCTACCTGCGGGCAAACAGGATATCGTGCTAGGGGCTCTCACAGCCGCTTACGATCTTAGCAACGACACCGCTCTTGTGCGAGAGACAATTCGTATGATCTATGACCAGCAGCTAGCCTTGCTCAAACAGCAAGGTGTCTACCTGGACTTTCAGTATCTCAACTATGCAGATCCCTCACAAGATCCGATTGGCAGTTACGGCGCTGCAAATGTAGCAGCTCTGCAGGCTACAAGTGAAAAGTATGATCCCGATGGGTTCTTCCAGACGGGAGTTCCAGGGGGTTTCAAGCTGTTCTGATACTTGGTATGAATCTAACATTGCTTTGGGGATTTGCTGGACCATTTTTGACATAGTGATCTAGCTTAGCGACACTGCTGTCATGGAACTGATAGGAACAGAAATCACTTCTCTCTGACTTTGGTGCTTTGGATTAGAGCTTTCATCAGCATGTGTACATACAAATAGATGTTTTGCCCCTGAATGGGACAAGAGTCTTCTGGCTGCTGAGAGTTGCACGTTTCCAATTCTGAATGTCATGTTTCGGTTCTGCTAATTGCTCTCCTGTGGAGGAGGGTCTGGTAGAGTGGCCTGACTATACATGGCTTCAAAGTTATCGAGACCTCACCAAGTCCAATCGATGCTTACTTGTCTTTTCCCAATCTCACTACGCCTTTCTCGAATTTTGGAAGCGATAAGGCGCCGAAATCGAGCACAATGAGAACGAATGGTTCAAGGGAGAGGGTGGAAGCCATACATGTTATACAACGTTATTTTGCTGTTTTATAGCATTAAGTGTTCAAAAATAAGTAGCAGGACTCGTGCAGCCATTTCTTGACAGAACTTAATTTGTCTACTTCGTTTGTGCTCATACACATGGTACTAAGGACCAAGGAGAGGTGGTAAATAGGAGCGATTGGACCTGTCATGAATGTGAAACGTCTGGGTGATGATCTTTTGCATCTCTTCTACTACTGTACCACGCGATCCTCCTAGTTACCAGCTGGTCGCTGAACACAACGATACGGACATACCTGTCTGGAACTGGTGGCTAACCATTCCCCAATACACTCAGTATGGAACCAATGGCCAGCATGTCCTTCACAAGGTAAGACGGTCACCGTGGAACCAAGTACCGAAGGTTCTTGACAAATTGCACAGATCTCTTCCGTGTCTTCCTCAGTGACGAGGCGTTGAGAAGGTGGTGCAGAGATGTAATGACGAGGCTCGCGGTCACTGACAGGGTGGATCACTGTCACCGGGCGATTACGGGAAGCAGCCTCCGCAGCTCTCACGAGCCGACGGATCTCATCGCGAAAGAAGGACACCCGACCAGGCAGATTCAAGCCTCTGTCTCCTCTAACACTGACATAAGACCTGTCGAAGTCAGCGAAGCGGGGCCCACCGGCGATTCGAGATACTCTGTCCACCATGGCAATCACATCTTGCAGACGCTCAGGGGTAGCGTTGGAAGGGATTGTTGTTACACTGTTGAAGTGCGACACGTACTCACCGAATCGAGCTTCGAACCCGACTGCTGGAGGCGTGAACGTATCATCATACTCGTCGAACTCCTGGAATGTCATCGCTCTCTGTACGTCAGGGGTGGTTGGGTCGTTACGCTGCAAGTCTTCGTTCGAGTGCAGTACTTGGCTCATAATAATTCCAGACATCTTGAGGTAGTTCTTGGACTTTGCGTTCGTAAATATTGTCCAAATGAACTCGGAAGTGGTGGGTAGTGTATTTAGACGAGCGAGTGTAAGCAAAACCAGTTTGCTTTGATTTAGTATGCGAGAGTTAGATAGTGAAGAGGAGAGAGATAACAAGAAGACGATTTCCATCTGGGCTTTCTATTAAAGCCATTGTGATCATGTCGCACAAAGGGAACGTCAATGTATACATAAAGGCAGGATAAAGAGACGACTGTGGGCATTGTGAGATACAAAGGCTTGGGTTGGTTCTAGTGCTATTCTTTCACAGGCTCAAGTCACCTCCATAGGATGTTTGTTGTTGGCAGTGATGAGATATTGAATGCTGGCCCTGTACTCTTGGCAGATCACATGAAGTTTTTGAGCGCTTATTTCAAAAGTGTTGAAGTGGTGCGATATGCACGCCCCGTCGGTCATGTTTTGCAAGTGAGCTTGACGTATTACACTCGTAGAGGGGCCTGATGGAGACAATCAATCACTGTACCCGAGAGCGCTGATCCCCTTGCAAGCTCAGCAGCGATAAGGCTGTGTACCTGGCCAAGTCTTGGCTGCAAGATCGGAGCATGTCTTGGTCTTGAATTGACTCACCCTGTCTCATACCAATGCAAGTAATACGGAGTAAATACTATGCCATTCTTTCTTCGTCCTAAAGGGTGAGTGTTGTCAAGTCGCTGCTATAGTGACTAAAACGAGCTACATGCTAGTTACCCCTCTACCTTTGTGACAACAGACCAGACAATGACGTACCAGGCCCATAATTTTACTAGTGCAGCCATTACGCCCTGGTGTCGTATACTTCCATGTTGGTCTAACAGGGTGGTGGTCGAAAGAGAGTGGTAAGAAGTTTACCCCTTTTGGGGGAAATGTTCGAGAAGTTAATGTACGACGCTAATGATTCATGCATGCCAAGTAGTCCTTCTTTTGTCATGATACCATAGGACTGGGGTGAAGTAAAAGGGGTGCTGGAATGCTAGAAATCCTTTTTGCCCCTTTTCCTCGATGCGTCTGGCAGATCTCCCACACAAGAAAGGAACATGACTGAAGTACAATTCAAAGTTAAGCATTCCTATTGCAATCAAGCATAAAATCTAGCATCAAACGCCATAAGTCTATTTCTACCACATCTAATACTCCTCAGTAGTCACCTCTGTCATAGTCTTCACAGTCGTCCTTCGTTTCCGGTTGACCGATCCACCATATCCTTGCAGACGAGGTGGACCAAAGAAAGACTGCTCGTCAGAACTTTGCAACTCTTTGAGCAGACCATCAGTAGCCTTCTGAGAGATTTCGTGTGCTTCTTGTACTATGCCTGCAATTGGCTGAGGGTCTCGCTTTTCGAAAGTCTCTCCGAGGTCTGCGGCGGGGACTGATCCATCGACAGATCGTGGGGCCACAGTCTTTGCAGCGGGTTTAGTGATGCAGCAGCAGAAGCGCTTAATGTCGTTGCCTATCCATGAAGACAGGAATGCGTACGATCTGTTTGTCAGGTCAGCTCGGAACATAGTTAGAAGAATTGTTCATTAACTTACTTCTCGTATTTGTAGGTACCATCTTCGACCTTGGTGCACATATCTTGGGCCACCTGGAGATTGCCGAATGGCGAGAGGATTGTACGTAGGGCAGTTGGGCATGTTCCTGGGCAAGTGTTCGCTTGTGTGGTGCTGTTGGTAGAATTGGTAGAGGGCGAAGTAACGTTTGCGGGAGCTGTGATGTTCGCTGGAGCAGTGACATTGGCGGGAGCTGTAACATTTGCGGGAGCAGTGACATTCGCTGGAGCCGTGACGTTTGCCGGGGATGTAACATTGGCTGGCGCTGTGACATTCGCGGGAGCTGTAACGTTGGCGGGAGCTGTCACGTTGGCTGGAGCTGTGACGTTGGCTGGAGCTGTGACATTTGCTGGGGATGTGACATTGGCTGGAGCTGTAATATTCGCTGGGGATGTGACATTTGCGGGAGCTGTGACATTGCTTGCCGGCTCCGTGGCATTGACTGCACCACATGCGTTTGTTGAACCAGACGAAATTGTTGTGTTTGTTCCATTTGCGACTGGGACCGTGGTGTTCGGTTGAATGACGGGCTCAGCTGTTCTCTTCGCCAAACGCTCCTCCAGAAGTAACTTCAAAAGCTGATCCAGGTCGTCTTCTCGGTAGTCGAGAACGTCTCTCTTGTCTGCAGCATCCCGAACAGCCCAGACATCTGTCTCGAGATCAGCCTCGGGTAGAGTGGTCGCTACATCGTTCTGTTCCTCAGATGGAGTCTGTCCGGCTACCAGCAAGGCACCCTGGAGTAATGGTAGTAGTATCGAGATCCTCATTGTGAGATTGAGCCGGAGGAAAGGGTATCCCAATTGTTGTAGGCTTGAGGACGAGGAATGGATGTTTTAGAAGAACAGTGAATGGGAGTTTGAGTAGAGTAGAGGAGTGCTGGCCAAATGGATGTGAGCTGATGGGTAACTACTTATAGTGCAGGCATCTTCAGCATTGGCTTCGAACGTGATGATACTCCCAAAGCCAGTGCCCAGGTTCCTGTCCTGAACTGCCTTCCGCCTTTTCTCTCCAAGTCTTGCTTCGGACGCCGGTCGAGACCTGACGCCGGCCTGTCCGATGGAATCGCCTAGTCCAACATACACTTTGAGAGATGCAAGAGGAGTAGTCTGGCCCAGAGTCCGTCGTAGGCAGGTGAATACCGCAGCAAGCAGCAGCCACATCACATACGGAGATGCCGCTGCGTCCGAGAAAGCGGAGTGAAGAAACGCTATGTCGAGTCGTAAGTCTAGCGCAGAGGAGAGCATTCTAGACTCCATGTCAAGCGTTGTGCTCAGCAGCCATCGCAGAGTCAGAGTCCAGACGTGGAAGAGCCTCCGGAGGTCCAAGTTCGGTGTTCATTGCTTCCGTTCATCACAAGGACAGCATGATAGTGCAAGCTGGGAACGAGAGCTGCAGATATCAAGCCACACTGCAGTGTGGTCTATCCCGACAGATAGAGTGCGGTCAAAACTAGGTAGTACCATGTTCCAATGTATAAAGTCAGGCTTTAGTCATGCTACCAGTCGCATGCTGGCGCAGGGCAGGTTTTGTCGAGGAGAACGCCACACCACGTGGATGACTCGTGATCAGTCCTCTTTCCTATTGCGGTCGATATCCCCGCAAGGCACAGTTGTAGGGCTGGAGAATCTTGGTTTCATGGCTTTCTTCGCCTACAGAAGGCTTCGCTACGTTGATGTGGCGCGATCGGGTTGTTCGGACTTCACCGTAGGCTTGATTTTGAGCAATGGAGAAGGCGAGATCGTTCAGATCTCGGCAACGAGGCTGTGAAGCGGTGAGCAATGATTGAGAGGCCTTCAAGTACCAAGGACCATAGTAGAAGCTCCTTGGCATACCAATAATGCTGAGCCATAGTGCGTCTCTGCGTTTTCGATGGCCGGCGTGAGGTGAGGTCGGAAAGAAAAGTGGAACCATGTGGTTGTGAAAAAAGCGGAGAATTGGGAGCCTGAGGCCAGACATACAGCCGACAACCCGCACCGACAACCCGAGGCCGCCTTCTTGGGTCTTTTCGGCCATGCCGCAAATCTAGAACATGACCTGCAACATCTTCGTTCAGCCTTCACACGCATGGAAAAAGCAGAATAACATGGCGGGGAGGGCTGTGGCCTTGACCTCCCACCTCGACTGAGCCTTACACCCTCATTGAAGCACATTGAAGCCTGTCAACGTGTCTCGAAGTCGGAGCAAAAATGGCAGACTTGAAATCCCTCCTCAGGCCTCAACGCCTCCTCCCCGTACTGCTATTGTTGCTGTTAATTGCAACGCTGTATGCCAATCTGGCGGGATTCGGATCAGGACCTGGCAGCAATGATTCGATCGCAACCACAAACATCCCAAAGATCGCCATCGTTTCCTCTCAACTGTCCTATATCTCGCAAGGCAAGCTGGACCCACCACGAATAGCGCTGCCCGAATCGCCATCGTGAGCTTGACCACATCAGAAACCAACTATGGCTGGATGGCAATGTCCAACAAGCAAGAATACGCTTCAAAACACGACTACGATCTTATCTGGAGCTTCTCCAAATCTTCACATTCCAAAATATGGGACAAGCCAGGACTGATCCGCGATGCGTTCAAGAAGACATTACCCTAATCTGACAAGAAGAAGTACGAATGGGTGTGGATGCTTGACTACGACACCTTGGTCACAAGTCCTGAGACCCGAATCGAAGATGTTATCAGACGAAGTCTGGGCTATGCAGAAACTCAAGGCAAGCATCGAGACGACATCGATATCCTTCTTACCCGCGATTGCGAAGATGTCAATGCTGGAGTTATGTTCTTCAGAGTTTCATCCTCGCCATGGATGCTTGACTTTCTAGAGAAATGGGAAAGCGGACGAAAGTTAGAGCACCCGGAACTCACCGAACAGGACGTGCTTAGCGTTATGCTGCAGCACAATGTTCTTGGTACTGCGGACAGGAGTATTGTCGTACCTCAGACTTTCTTCAATGCGTATCCAGAAGAACTTAATCAGTGTCGTGATGACAGAGATCCGAGGTCTTGGGAGGAAAGCATGTTTTTGGTGCATTTCCCGGGAGCAAGATGGTGGTTCAAAGAAGAAGAGGATCCTATCAGGAGGTTGATGGCCAAGTATTACCAAAAGGTCTTTTCGGGGAGGTTTTGACTTGACTCATTTTATATAGCTATGGGCATGGCGAGTCCGCAATGGAAGCGATTATCTTACGGGTACCCTCTGGTAACAACAAATGTCTCATATGCTGTTCAGGGCTGTCAATATGAGAGTTATTCAGCGAGAACGATCAGTAGCCCCTGTCTCTCCGCTATCCATCTAGCCACTATGGCAGTCCAAAGACTTCTCATAGTGCCAAAAGCACTAGCTGCATCGAGAGAGCATCTAAAGCGTGGCTGGCTCTTCTAGAGGAAAAAACTTTCTCATTGAATAGTTCTCATCTTGCAAGATATGGTGCTCTTGAAAGCTCATAGCATGGCTCCGTGTCAGATATGCAGTCTTCATTCCGCTTCTCTTACCCTGTCTCCCCTCAGTGCTTGATCTTGTCTGACCAACTGGCAATCATATGAACCGCAATTCGTTCGCTGAGGCTGCATCCGTTGCAGATCGCTGACTTTCAACGTGAAATTCTTGGCAGCGATGGTGACGAAGCCATATCCTTTTTGGGGGGGAAAAAGAAGAGATCGTGGTGTAACCTCGAGCACACCAATTTCAATGTGAGCATCAAATCTACAGCCTGAGAATACTTTAAAAATATTTAGACAATGTTGAAGAAGATCCTTTCGCCAACCTCAGCCCTAACCCTAGGGACAATTTTTCCTATGAAAAGGGGCTGAGAACGAGGCAGGGCTGAGAGCATTGTCATGTGAGCTAACAACTGCCTGCCCTCTTCACCATGACGGTATGATTCTCCCATTATCTGAATGCTGCGTTGAGCACGAATTTAAGCACCATGGTAAGGCTATCACGGAATTCTCACAAAGTGTTTGATCATCAATACATCAGGTTCGTAAGTATACATGTATGCCCATATATCATCGTGATCATGAAGTCGCAGGTCGCAATGCAGAAAGCGCCTTGATCAGTCCAAGCCTCCCACGTCCATAAAGATCGATAATCCTCTCAACATCACCGAGCTGAGCGAGCTTTGCCTGTCTATCAGGCGCCGAGAAAGGTATCGCCGAGCTTCCATTAGCGATGAAAGGTGTGGCTGCAACAGCAGTCCGCATGACGACAGTTGCTTTTGGAGCTGTAGGAGCGAGAGCAGTCTGTGTGGGAACCGAAGTTGCCGTTACAGGAGTTCTCAAGCAGCCGCAAGCCTTTCCCAAGAGGGTAGATTGGGGTGGCTCCTGCAAGCTGCGCTCCCTTAGCCAGTTGAAGTCGGGAACAGTAGCTTGTCTGAACGCCTCGTGAGTTGAAGTAGGTACGAGGCGGTGACCATCTCTGTATGTCGAAGATCTGTTATAGCGTTGTCAGTGGCTAGTTCATTTATCACGATGGTCGAGACTTACGCTGGTAGGGCGGTAGATCCGAATGCTTGTGATGACTCTTGTAGGTATGCTGAGCAAAAGGCATTTGCGTGAGGTCTTGGAAGATACGAGGTCACCACAAAGTTCACAGCTCCACAGCCGAGTTGTTGAGCCATGTCTCCGTCGGAGTGTTCATACCCTCGTCCAAGTCTTGGATGTGGTGCCACAGTCACGCAAGTAACCATGGAGAGTATCGCAAATAAGGCGAAGATGTTGACGGCTTTTGACATGTTGATGAGATGTCTCCTTGGGTATGTCTGAATGATGTTGACAGCAGGGGAATGGTGTGACTGTGCGGTGAGGATGAGAATGCTTGGATAAGTTGGGAAGATGGGAGACCTATAGTCTGAGTGATATGCGTGCTCGTAGACATCGTGTCACACCTACATGTACTGTCCTCTGGTGAATGTCCAGAGCTCGAGAGAGCTGCGGTCGAAAAAGTCAAAAGAGCTCTGGTCAGCCACAGCACTTGCATTAGCGTCTTCGTTTATACTTGCCTTCGGTACCGAGACAAAAGCCTAGCGTCTCGTGGCTTGCCGTCTGGGCTTAACGCTTGGCGCTCGGTGGGGCCGACGCAAAGCAAGCGCATGGCTGATAAGTTTGGAGACATCTTTACACCGCACATGCTCACGACCAAACTTTGAGAGATCTCGACTGAACTGATCATTGATTTTGGCTGAATGGTGCGGGACCTTGATCTGGATAGCATGCGATGGCGACAACGAGCCCACGGCGGCCGAGACCGCAAGACTCAATGACCTGAAGACGACCCCCAGCAGGTACCTGCGTAGATGTGAGCAGAGTCCCTCACACCACATTCGCATGATGAGCCCCGCCCAATGTCATCAGGAAAACGCAGGAAAACGACCATCACCTCAGGTGGCCGGGCCTGAGTCGAATGACTGCTCCGCACAGCAAGGCTTGTCGATATATCGGCTGCTGGCGATTGCCCTTCTCCTCCGGCTGTGCACAGCATGCTTGGGCTACTCTGGTCAGGGCAGATTTCCGACATTTGGCGACTTCGAAGCTCAGCGTCACTGGATGGAATTGACGACCCAACTTCCGATGAGTCAATGGTACTTTCACGATCCCGACTGGTGGCGCCTCGACTATCCACCTGTGACTGCATACCACAGCTGGCTCATGGGACGTCTGGGAGCTATGCTGAACCCCCGCTGGTTCGCCTTGTACACTTCACGAGGGTTCGAGGAGATTGGATTGAAATTGTTCATGCGAGGTACCGTTCTCCTCTCAGAGCTGGTATTGTTTGTTCCAGCCGTACTTTGCGCTGCTCGAATCATCGGGAGTCACGCCCGCAGAGACGTGAGACGGTCTCTCCAAGTCCTCACTGCGGCTGTTCTTCTACAGCCAGCGCTGATCATGGTTGATCACGGCCACTTTCAATACAACTCGGTTATGCTGGGACTCTTTATGGCTGCAGTGACTAGCTTCTTCGCAGACTCCCAACTCCTCGGCTGTGGATTCTTCGTCGCTGCCCTTGGATTCAAGCAAATGTCGCTCTTCTACGCTCCAGCCATAGCAGCCTATCTCGCGGGATCATGTTTCGTCCCAGCGCTACGGGCTTCGCGGTTGCTGGCGATCGCTGGCGTTACTATCCTGTCTTTTGCCATGCTATACCTGCCAATTCTCCTTGGCACATGGCACGATGCTGTCAACGGTATCATATTACCGCTTCCAGCAACAGACAGTCGAATTGTCATGTCAGCGCTGGCGTTGGTACCGAGCGAATATCAGCCATTCTTGAGTCAGATTGCACAGTCAATTCATCGAATTTTTCCCTTCTCGAGAGGTGTCTTTGAGGACAAAGTAGCCAACATTTGGTGCTCAATCCATTTTTCAGGGGTCTACAAATTGGCAACACACCACTCATCGGCAGACCTCAGCACCGTGGCGTTGTTTGCAACCTTAATGCTCATCCTACCGCCTTGTCTGGTCATCTTTCTCAAACCACGCAAGCACTTGCTCCTACTCGCACTCGCAACCTGTGCCTGGGCATTCTTTCTGTGCTCCTTCCAGGTGCACGAAAAGAATGTTTTGCTACCACTATTACCGATGACTGCTTTGCTCGCAGGTCATCACGGCGAAAGTGCAGCGATACGAGCCTGGGTTGGATTCGCAAACATTGTGGGAACATGGTCGTTGTTCCATCTTGCCATCAAAGACGACTTGCAGGCGGCTTACTTTCCACTCTTGCTTGTGTGGCTGTATGTCATGGATCTTCCTCCGTTCAATTGGAAGCTATACCAAGTTACTCATGACCGCAACGGTCTCTCGCATATGGCCAGGTGTATCCATCTGCTGGCGTATGCGACGATCGGGATATGGCATGTCGTGCATTGGGTGATTCCACCTCCCATGGACAAACCAGATCTTTGGATTGTGGTGAATATGATTTGTAGTTGCATGGCTTTCTGCGCTTGCTATCTGTGGTGTTTGTCAAGGCTGTTGATCAACAGCGGACTGTTGGACGACTTTTGTGTGATGGTCAAGCCATTTCTCCAGCAAGATCTGGTGTCGACAATCAGGAACAAATTGGAAGACAATTCGTGGAAGGAGTTGGTAAGAATGGCCGAATACTAAGCAATAAAACCCGAGGTTGCAGCACGCCGTAAGCTGCATATATTGTTAGCTCAGCTGTACCTCGCACATTTGGGCTGCTGACCGCTGATATTTGCCTTGCAAAGCTTACATACGCTGCGCATGCTCCCGCCGAGGGTGAATTTTCCTTCGAGGTGTCATCTCCCAAAGATAGTCCGCATCCTAATACTATCTACCGAGGGTACTTTTGAAGCAACAACAGAGCACCGGCCTCGCACAATCTTGTATCTACCAACCTTGCAGTAGCAATGGATACCACCGCACTAAGCCAGCTGGTCCAACGCTTGCAGCTTCAGGCCTCCAAGTACCAGCCGGGTGACGAGAGCGAACGACAAAAGCTTCTTACAACGTTGGCAGAGCTCATCAGAGCAATCGAATCGCCCTCTGAACGGATTGCACGCATGTGCTATACGGACACATACACCTTCATAGCCTCCCGAGTACTCATCGATCTAAAGATCTTTCGTATCATTGCCCACGCCAAAGCTTCCATCAAGGTCATACAGCTAGCAGATGAAACTGGTGCTGATGTCAATCTCATCGAGCGTTTACTCAAGCATATCTGCACGCAAGGCTTTGTTCAGGAGGTCGGTCCAGATGAGTATGTGGCAAACGGGGTAACGCAAAAGATAGCGTAAGTTTGATATCTGATGCTGCGATGGAATTTTCGAAGTTGACACGTCTTGTTAGAACTCCAGAGGGTGAGGGAACCATCATCAACATGTTCTCTCAGCATCGTGTCGGAGATCGGTAAGCATATACTGTTATGCGGTCTGGAATTCCCGATCCTGAGATGCAATCAAGTTTTCCCTACTTGTAACGAGAGCGGTCGATATGGAAATCACACAGTGGTCCTCTGCGCCCCTCAGTCTCCCGGCATACTATAGACGCTACGCTCGTAGTAAGGACTCTAGCGGGTTTGGAGAGAGATGCGTGTGCGAGAGAATGAGCACGAATTCAAATGCTGCTCGTCTTCGTTTGGAGAATTCTCATATCGACCGCTTTGCGCAGAGCCGATCTTCACTGATACAACGTGCCTCGTGGAGATGTCCTCTGAACTGTGCTAGAATCTCTTCCACTTTGTCGACCATCGTCTAACAGCTTTCTTCTCAACAGGCTTCCGGAATACCTCAAAGTCAAAAGATATACCAACCCAACAAACAAAGACGACAGCGCATTCAAGTTCGCTTTCGATACCAACGACCATTACTTCGAATACATTAACCGCAAAGGTCGCGAACACGAAGCGGAAGCCTTTCACAATCACATGCGCCTCAAGACACTTGGGCTGAGTTGGCATGAGATGCCAAACATTATGAAGGATGTGTTTGAGACTTATCAAGCCTGCGACAACGAGGTTTTGATCGTTGATGTTGGTGGTGGTAGCGGTCATGATCTTGTCAGCTTCCGGTCTGGCAACCCCAACATGGGCGGGCGTCTCATTCTTCAAGATCTTCCTCGGTCGATCGAGATAGCCAAGTCTGGCGGAGAGTTGGAGAAACTTGGGATTGAGGCCGTCGAGCACGACTTCTTCACCCCTGAAGGCATTCAAGGCGCTAGAGTATACTACCTGAAGATGGTACTTCATGACTGGCCAGATGAGCAGTGCAAGCAGATCCTTGCGAATTTGAAGCCTGCGATGAAGACAGGACACAGTCGAATCCTGCTGAATGAAATTGTCATTCCAGAGACTGATGCAGGATGGTACGAGACTAGTGTGGACTTGGTTATGATGATGTTTCATTCCGCACAGGAACGAAGGGAGAAGCATTGGAGGAGCGTGGTAGAGAGTGTGGGAGGGCTCAGGATGAGCAACATCTGGAATGTTGACGGGGCTGTGGAGAAGATTATCGAGATTGTGCTGGAGTGAGGAGGAGCCATTCGACTCTTGTTTGGATGCAAATGTTAATATCCTATGGTTACTTGCATGCACTTCGTCAAACTTTTCATCAAATTAGCGTCGAGTGAAGGCGAACCAGATTGCCCGTAGCGTTTCTTATCAGCCGTACAAGTGGGATCGAAGCTTTCTCATACGATATCTGCACTAAGTCAGCCTCTGAGATGAGTGTTTCGCACCTGAACATCTGCGGCTCGCCCCCTTTTCAAACCCATCATGCAACTTTCTTAGGTTTAGGTTGGGGTATTGAATTCTGGTCACTATAGGCACAATAGCATACTCGGGTAGTATTCCTGCGATATCAGCTTATGGATGCACATAGGAAGAGTGCTATCAGGACATGTAGAACAAAGCACCATGACAAACATTTCACGGCCCCTTTTTCCGTTTCGAAAGCCAGGATAGCCGATACGTGAATGATTTCTCTTCGTTATGTCCTGGGTGGAATATGTATTTCTCAGGACAAGCAGTCTTACTTTCAACTCTGTCGCTTTTTGATAACAAGTACAAAAGGGTAAGTATAACCATTTGAGCCTCACTCTTCTCAGTAACGAGGTGACGACCATGCTGACGCATGCTCCACCCCTGACAGCTTTGAAAGCATTGACTCCTTGGCTTCGATGACGAGATTATTAATGGGTGGTGCCTCCTATCATCAGTCGTAGCGTATCCTCTCTGTTGACTTATTTTACCCCTTTTTCTTCGGCTGATAATGTTCCTGACCTGAAACGAGGAAAAGGGGAAGTTATCGACGTGCTTATTCATCCGCGCTAGTGGAATCCACATATCCCGGCACAAATTCTGTCAAACAGCCCATCAAAGCTCACCGCTTCATCTCACACAGCTTGCAATCGCATTCTCGCAACCTTCACACAGCTGGAGAAGCCATGCGGTGCCCATCGTGCACTGACACCGGCTCTCTCGCTTGCGCAGGCTGCAAAAATGTGTCATACTGCTCCCTGGTATGCCAGCAGGCAGACTGGCAGTTTCACAAAGTGCTGTGCAAGACATTCAAGAACTTCCAAGTTCGGCCTTCACCTGAGATGCGCCGAGTGGTATCCTTCCCAGCCGAAGCGTCGGTTCCGGAATTCAAGTGGCTTGCCATCAATGCGATGGATGGTGGCAGTGGTGGCTCCTACGAAGCAGTGGACGCTCGGCCAGTCCTGGGCGACGCAGTACTCAAGACCATCACTTGCAAACGAAACAAAATTGTTGATGCTGACTTGGATACCTCTATCACTCTGTGTTTCGATGAAAGCTGTCTGGCGAAGTACACCAAGAACAGCGCCTCTGTACTTGCTGCGTCCAATCAGAAGAGCGTCCACCCCTGGCGTGGATCTTTGTTTGCTTATTGCGGAAAAACAGATGAGCAAGACCATGAAAACATCGGTGATATGGATATGAACAGCTATGCCAACCTTGTAGCTCACCTCATAGACTACCGCAACGACAGCGAAATTCACAGCCTTCGCAAAGGCGCCAAGGTCCAAGGCCAGAGGGCACACTGTCTTGGTGAGCATTCAGGAGGATTGTCGAAGACTGTGATGATACCAAGGACACATCCCATCTTTGACGATGGCGAGATCTCCGGCATCTCGAAGGTGATTACGATCTCTACCCTCTAGCTGGAGTAAGCCATGTTGACTAGTTCCCTACTAGAACGTCGGAATGCCACTACTGCTGCGGAAAGACGTCCGTACAAAAAGCTCAGGGCCTATCAATCACGACCACTCCAATTCAGCCTTGACCTTCATGATGTTGGCCTGTGATGCAAATGAACAATCCTTCGGATGGGCGCCACCACAGTGGCTCGGAGGACGAATCCCAAATACTCTTGTCGTCAGACAGGATCGCGAGCCGCTGGATGCTGATGTTCTTGAGGCTTTTGGAGATTTCTGCGAGTATCGTCTGCAGGGCCAGTTTGAACTTGCTACACAACTAGTCGGGAGTCCGTTGCAGTATCGCTCTGTTCTTCGGGATCTGACGAGGGAGATGTCGCCTGAAACGTGGTCGGGACACTTGTCGACTTGGCAGTCTCCTTCAAAGCTATATCAAGCTCAACTCGCCGCCAATCTGACAGACTTGCTGGCAGGCAATTACCAAAGCCTCAGGACTGGATTCAAGTGAGCGCTGCTTGCTTCGCCAATTACCTTGCCGCATGGCTAGCTTAATGGAGACGAATGGAGAGCAAAGCCAACCTTGAGATTGATCGGAAGTTCTCTAAGGACTCTAGATCAGTAGCCTCGACGGAGCGATGATAACGAGGCTGAACTGCAAAGTTGATCCTGTGGAATAGGCGAGGGAGGAGGCAGTCGCACATTCAAAGCAAGACAGATCCTGATGATGCTGATAACAGGGTTCTGTTATGGTGAGCTATCATTAGGGCTTATCCGCTTCTCCTGGAACAGCTATGCGCAAGAGGTTTGCGAAGTCTCCATGTGACTTGGACAAAGAAGTGCTGACCCATTCACCACCAGGTCAATCATAACAACGATTTCCATTTCCGGCGTTCCGAACCTCCACTTGTTTTGCTCCTCGTGTTTTATGGCCGTCAATACTTTTGTCTGAATTCATTTCAAAGTCTTTGTCAACAAAGAATACTTCATCCGCCCAGTGATATGGGTGAGGTGAGTACCCATTTCCGGAAGATCTTCTGACACAATGAAGATGCAAGATGCTATGATCATCGTCTTGCTCTCCTTCAGCACTCCGCCTCCCCATTCTTTGCGTAGTCTCGTAGCAGCTAATGATCATGGCAGAAGACACTTTCGAATGTGGTATATGCATTGAAGAGTAAGAATATTTCTATGAGTGTACTCCCACGGCTGTTTTTATACTGATGCCAACTAGCAAACCTCTCACAGAGAAGGTCTTCGTTGATGCAACCAAACAAGACGAGGGTGCCATATGCACACAGTGTATACTCGACGTATTCCAAAAAGCTTACGACTCTGAAACCGACCCTGATCTAGGCTGGGGTGTTCGCTGGGGAAGCGACCATCTTCGAGCCCGCAACTATATTGCTGTACTTGGAGAAGAGTTCGTCATCAAATATGAGCGACGTGAAGCGGAATACAATGTCCCTCGGAAGGATCGAGTATATTGTTCTCGTCCGACAACAGACGACGGCCAGAAATGTGGTGGCTTCATTGGTGCAGCCACGTCCGCGACTGGAAATGGCGAAGCTAACTGTCCGACTTGTAATGAATTGACCTGCTTGA
Source organism: Ramularia endophylla (assembly GCA_002116395.1). Classification (NCBI taxonomy): domain Eukaryota; kingdom Fungi; phylum Ascomycota; class Dothideomycetes; order Mycosphaerellales; family Mycosphaerellaceae; genus Ramularia; species Ramularia endophylla. The sequence goes on along the minus strand of MWSQ01002161.1, from coordinate 44,664 downwards.
TATGCCGGAAAGCCCATCTCGCTGATGGCATCTGCTCTGGACCGCCAGAAGATGAGGAGACGCTAGATGACGGATTCAGCGAGATGGAGCGAGGGATACACTACCAGCGTTGCCCTGGCTGCCGCACGGGGTATGCGCATCTGGATGGGTGTAACTGGACCAAGTGCGCAATCATGACCTGCGGCAAAGGCTTTTGTTTCCTCTGTGGGAAGGAGGCCATACATCAGGTTCCGTACGACCACTGGCAACGGCTTCAACCAGATGGCTCAGTTGGCTGCGCTTTGTGGGGCAGGGAGGGCGCGAATCCCGTGAGTAACCCCTATAATTTTCACATCGTGGGGACGAAGTCAATATCTCCTGTGTGCTGACACTTCAAAGGTCTGGCCTGCGCCTGTCCTACCCGCGAGGTACTTCAAGATTAGTATTTCCACCATGAAGACCTTCCTTCAGCAGGTTATGGCCAGTTATAACCCTCCAATACCATGTCCGAGCTGGATAGACCTGATATCAAATGACTGGGATCTCGTGTATCAATTCAGGGGTACGGAGCCAGGCCCTGTAGTTCATTCGTTCCAACCGAAAGCATACAGACCAGAGACTACTCCCGAGGAACAGGGATTACTAGGTATATTTGATAAATATCTCGTCTGGGACTTCCGATCTGTCCGGACCATTCGACGTATACAAGCAACCAGTCCGGACGAACTTCAAGAGATCGCGGATCCCGGAGGATGGTGGCCACCATAGTAAGTAGTCTCGATACATGAGTGACGTGGTTGTCAAGATTTAACGTTGTGTTTTAGTCTTCAGGAAATGTTCGACGCGACTTTGGCCTCTGGCGGTGTACTTACACTTGTAAATTTCCATATCGTGGGCTTCACCTTTCTGTAAGCCTCTAATGCGATAGCTTCAAGCGGTTGGCCGAATGGCCTTGCTCAATCTTACTCAGCTAACAGTATGTAGTCTAGAACGGGCGACTGGAATTGCCTCAGAACCATGGACTCGCAACATTCCTCGAAACACAGAGATCTTGGTTTGGGCTGACAAGCTCAACTTGCCTGAATCTCATTCGCCAAGTGAAGGGCACTCAATCGTCTTTGCAACATTTCAACATGCCCCTGGGGTAGATGACTACCAGGATGAAGCGTGGGCAGCTTTAGAACGGCTGGAACGCATGATTTTAACAGAAGACAAGCTCTCAAAAGCAGTATCGCTATTCCTTGACAGTAAACAAGACCAGAAAGCGATACCCGAGCCACCGCCTGAGCTGAAGAATTTGGAATATCGAACCAACACCATTACCGTGCAAAATATGCAGCAAAACGTTTTTGGCTGCATACGCAAGCTCTCTGGGATCGACCCACAGCTCCCTGAATGGTGGAGCGATGCCAGTATGCCCCAGGATGCCGAAATAGTGGTCGCCTTCGTCCGAGACGGCCAAGCCGTGCAGCCATTTGACAAAGCAGAAATTCCGGGTGTCTTGGTCAGTAATCCATCTGAACGGGCCGTGCGGGCGTGGGAGGTGCTCGAGCTGTTCTGCCGCTACATTACGGACAAAAGTCAGCAGTATTTCCTACACGACTTCCTGGAATTCGGCGACATCCAGATGCTCAAAAGGGATATCACACAAGACGATGTATTCACCCTTGGTCAGCCTTCATATGACTGGCACCCATTCGAGGGGTCAGCCTTGCGCGATTGGCACGAGGTAGCTCAAACTCAGCTCTGATAAGTTCAGTGGGTGTCCTGCAACTTCTCTTCCGAAGTATGAGGAACCTGGTAGAAGAACCTCAAGACAATATTCGTGCAGTATCGATACCGCTGGCGGCTAAACGAGGCATAAGGTCGATGGAGAGTAGACTGAGTGAGGAGAACGCGGAGTGGCGGATTGGCAATCTGACAAAGAGGGCTTGACTGCAATTTGGAGGTGTTCAAAGTGGAAAGAGAAGGAGAGAAGCCAGGGCTGTCAAGATGAGAATTATTCAATCGAAAACCCCATTATTGTAATTGTGTCAATCATCTTGACAGTGTCCTCCCGAGACGATCTTCGCTCTTGTAGCCACGAAGAGCCTTTGCATTTGCAGAGTCGCTCGTTACATTGCAGAGAGACCATATTGACACAGAGGCTTACGTGAATAATTCTCATCTTGACAGCTCTGAGAGAAGGCGTGTGCAGAGGTGAGAACATGGTTTGAGCGATCGCTAAAGAAGGGGTGGCACCGTTGACGAAGAGGCTCTCAGTTCTTAGGAGATATGCAGAGTGATTCTGATCTTATTCTTTCATGGGAAATGATGGTACAGATAAGAGAGGACGTGCCTGACATGTTCGTGGTCTACTCGAAGAGCTTGCAAAATTTGTAGGAGGCTGGGAAGGTCGACGATGTAGGCCCAGTAATTCCCCTTCAATATTTGATTCACGAGAGAGCATTAGTCATGGCTGTGAAAGGCTTGGCATTCGGGCACAAATTGTCAGGCTGTCGTAGACGTAACTTACCGCTTTAAATCACAGACACGCCTGAAGTCTTCACAGTCTCCAAGCGCTACTTCTTATAGGTTTCCAGCACTTACCAACGATTTGCTCGTGCAAGAAGTCGCCGATCACCTTCGAGAAGGCAGACGCTGTGTACATTCCACAGTTGGCCCGTACATGTACCGATCCGGATCCTGCTGACAAGTTGCATCTCACAGCAGCTAGCAGGATTTGGCAATGCACGTGAACAGATAAGAGCCTAACATGCCAGAACGTAGCTGAGAGCATACCGCGCATTCGGTGGCCAGATCTAATTTGGATCATGGAGACGACTTTGTTCAACGGGAACACTCATGTCCTTCACCACGATGCTGAAGATCAGGGACACATGACAGGCCGAAGACGGGTGAGCAGAGCGTGCGATCAATGCAACCAGTCGCGAAGAAGATGTGACGGCCAGCAGCCGTGCTCATGTTGCGTCCGTAAGTCGGTTCAGTGAGTTATTGTACCATCGTTCTTACCCTGCTCTAGAGACAAAACGTCACTGTCAGTACGAAAGACTGCAAAAACGCAGGGGAAGGATATCGAGAATGCGGAAAGTTGCCCACGGAATTGACCAAAGATCTGTTCAAAAGGCACCAGATCCTCACAGCCCAGAAGCAGGTGGGCGAAGAATGCCCGACTCAATGCTTGCAGAACAAGACGGCACCGCGGCATCACCTGGGGTGCATCAAAGTCACAGTGAGGCCGAACAGTTCTACCAGGATCTCAACATCGCCCAGACCGACTTTGGCTATGGGATGTGTGACTTTCTGGACGAATGGGCAATAGATGCGCAACACCACGATTCGCAGTCACTGACATTTGCTCCGCCACAACAACCAGCCCTTTCTGACAACCATGTGCTCATCGAAACGAGTCCTGTTGATTTGACTCAACGGGACATACGCCTCAGCCGTTCTGAAAGAAGGACGAGTCGGCTTCCAGCAGCATCTCGATCGTTACATCGGCCCAACGCTGAGCGTGAGCAAACAGGACGTGGTATCGTCAGACGAGACCAAGGCGAGGTGCAAGATGAAGATTTCTATCCGGTCCTGGAACATCTTCTTCCCACGCTCCGAACGATAATGTCCGATTCTCTATCATTTGCTTTGCTCAAAGCTTACTTCGAGATAGTCACGCTCAGAGGGTCGCCCAAAATATCTCTGGTCCCGTGCTCCGTTCTGGACAAGCAATCGTTCCTCACCCGCAGAAACCCAAGAAAAACAAGCAAAGTGCTTCTTGCAAGTATGCTATGGCTCTCAGCCCAGGAAGCCGACATTCCATTGTTGGAATCCAATGTCGCAAAAAGGAAGGACATAAGAAGGAGACTTTTGCGTCTCACAACCTCGCTGCTCAAACCTTTGAGCGAGGTTGCTTTTGTCGGCTATGTTGGGGAAATGCATTCGCAGTATTTTGATGAATGTATGGCCTATGTCCATCTCGCCATGGTAACATCCGCCAGCGCATTCAAGCGGGCAAGCCTTCGATGGTGGAATATGGCGTTCTCCCTAGCCCGCGAAATCAACTTACACCTACCGGCCGACAGCACAGGTGATACCCCACCGGTCTCTCCGACGCTCTCTCCTGCGAGCGGCATGGAAGGCATGCCATCTGATGGAGACAGTGAGAGACTGGCGGAGAGGAACGAGGCTGGGAACGAACGACAGCGAGCATGGTGGTTCCTGTATACGATGGACAGACATATCTCGTTATTGTTCAACAAACCACTCAGTCTCTTGGACTCCGAATGCTCCAATCTAGACCGCATTCCTGGCGAAATTCAGGAAGATGCCGATCTGGATTGTAACCTCAGCGCGGCGAGCCCGACGGGTCCATCGTATCTTTGCACGGGTCCTCACTTCTTCCAGTTTTTTACACCCCTAAGCTCACTCCTAGGCGAAATTGTGTATTTCACGCAGGCTCGTCATCATCCCAGATTTGGCACGTCACCAGTCACTTTCGAGGACTGGGACAAGTGGTATGCCGCCATAGAGACGCGTCTCGACGACTTCCACCGCAGCTTAAGGGTTCTACGTCCAGACTTGCTGGAGACCAACAATTCCGACCATTTGCAGACAGAGCTACACACTGCCAATCATGCTTCTTCATACCCTCGTGAGGTCGCAAATGCTTATGGAGAGTTCTTCCTTCATGTCCTGCATGTGCTGTTAGCTGGTCGCTGGGACCCACTGGCAGTACTGGACCAAGACGAAGCCCTTTTTGCTTCCACTCAATACCAGAACGTTCTAAGACATGCTCTAAGCTCTGCAGATGCTCTGCAAAAAGCAATGGAGCTCGATCCTGGACTTCAGTTCATGGCCTTCTATCTTGGAATCTATCTTTTTCAAGCAAGCCTCCCATTTCTCTGCGTTGCTGATAGACTAGGTGCAAAGACCGACGAGCAAACTATCAAAGCTTGCAAAACTCTGATCCACGGGCTTGAGGTCAGCACCTCACAGACTTCTTGCGAATATCAGGTAGGTTCTGGACAGGTAGTCAGATGAAGTCGTGGGATCTCAACTAATATGAGTGATAGACTGCAATGGTAACTGCACTTCGCGTGGCACTTTTGGAAATGCAAGGCCGCGTTGTGGACACGAATGGGGAGAACAAGTCCCAAAGGAGACGCCTCCTTCGCAAATTTGACTGGACGGCGGTGGGAAGGGGTGCCGGCTGCTGAGAACATGTCTCGAATGCAGAATCAGGTATCAGATATGTGGGACTGTCTTTATGAGAGTTTTTCAGTGAGTACTTTCTGCGTCAACGTCACGCCAGCCATCTTGAATGAGCTCTCGAGGGAATAACCGTCTTTACATGCATCAGAGGTCTCTGGTTTGGCATAGTCGCCGTTCACCAGGGAGAGAAATCCACATGATCATTCAGCAAGGTCCTCATATCGAAAGCTCTACAGATGTGGGAAAGCCTCCATCAGTTCGCAGGAGAAGATTCCTGCAGAGAGGGTCTTGTACAGTGCTTCTTGTATCCTCCCCGGGCCCGCAGCAGGATCATGGACCGTGAGATTTCAATTCATCTTTGCGATACTTCGATATCTTGATCATTCTCACGATATACGATTCGATTAAAAAGATGTTGCCCACAACAACCTTTGGAGAGTTTGAGCTCAATGCTGCATCAAATGTTAGGAATGTGACTTTGAGACGATACTTTGTGATACTCACAGCGATATCTTCCCACTTTTCCCAGCCGCGCCCTTTCACCTGCTTAAGCTGCTCCTCCGTTACCTGGGCGCCAGTAGTGAAGTAGCCAGCATTGATCTTCGCATCAATCTCAACCCGCGAATCATCGGGAATCATTTCTGTGAGACACTAGTCAGCCAGAGGCGTCCTCGATAAATTTGATCCCCAACTTACCATCAGGGATTGGTATCCGCTCTAGAATAGGAATGCCCGACTCAACAATAGCATCGTGTTTCATGTTGCTCATAGAAAGCATTTTGTCGATCTTGGTGATGCCAAGCCAGTGAAGGATGTCAGGCATGAGTGCTGCATACAAACGTCGTCAGCGTCATCACAGCTGGCAGTATTAGCAATCACTGACCTTGGAAGCGCATATCTCGTACACCGGCAACATTCTCTGTACGTTGGAAGTACTTGTCTGCGGTATCTCCACCCCGTTTTCTTGCGTTGTAGACCAAGTATTTGACGACTTCCCCGAGAGCGCGGCCTTCCTTGCGAAAGTAAATGGCGATACCACTTCCACCTTCCTGGGCTTCCCGAATAGCTTCGCGAATCTCAAAGGCGAGATAAGGTCTGCAAGTACAGATGTCTGACTGGAAAACATCGCTACCGTTACATTCGTCATGGACTCTGAGAGCAAGACGTACGTTGGGATCGGAGACTCGTTCGGGTGGTCCAAAGATGTAAACAGTGAGTCCGCCGATGGGAGGTAGGAAAACTTTCAGGTCAGGCCTTGTGACCAATTCTGGATAGCTACCACCCATCTGTTCGAACAACACGCGGCGGAGGTGACTTTCTGTTATGCCAAATCGCTCAGCAACGCCAGGTAGATACCATACAGGCTCGACTGCCACCTTGGTGACTTTCACATCTCCTTGGCTGTTCAGGACGACGTCGCCGTCGACTGGTAGGTTCCCCTCCTTGATCGCTTCTGAAATCTCCGCAACCCGCATAGTCGCTCTTGTGATGGCAATAGTTGGTCTGACGTCCTGTCCCTGCTTTAGCTCCGATTCAAAAGCGCTGGATACGATGTGGCCAAAAGGATCCATGGCGACAATCTTCTCTGGATTCGACCAAGCGCCTTTGGGAACGAAGTCAAAAGTCGGCTGAGTGTTGGTGAAATCTGGTTTGAAGCCCATCGGTAAATCTCCTGCGGCGACAGCGAGGGCGTTGTATACCGAGTACGAGCCTCCGTGGGCACCGATAGCATTGCGAGTATAGATGTGATCTCCAGATCGACTGACAAGAATCGGGCCACGCTCCCTTGGTGTTGCAGCACCCCATTGCAGCTTTGTTGGTGATACACCGCTCGATTTTGGGTATGTGGTCAGCTAGTCGAGAGGTCAGACAGGAGGAAGAGCTGCTTTATGTTTCACGTACGGTGATCTTGTTGCTAAGGCCTTCATGCGTAATACGCGTCACAGACGGCGGTTGGATTAGTACTTGCGAAGGAGCCATTTGTGTCGATGTTCTGGCCAGAAATGATGGAAATTGGTCGAGCAGACTGTCTCTCTCCTTACCTGAAAAGCAGGTAAAAGCAAAGCATGAGTATATATCATGCCTGGCGTATTGCATGTGGGTCATGCGTTGCCATGCGGCTTTGCGGGAGTTTACAACACAACAACGTCTTGGTCGGCTCGAGCTCCGCGGGTAAACGTTGCAAACACTCCCTATCTCGGGCGAGATACAGTACTACAGATGTCGGCTCTGCAATGACCCGCTTGCATGAGCAGTGGTACTCCATACTTTAAGGCAGGCAGTTTGTTTGCACGACCTGAGAGCGTGAACGGCGCCATTTGTGGCTTATGCTGCGGACATTCCTCCTTTTCCACTAGTTAGCATGCCGTCTGCAGTACACGCTTGTTAGTTCATCGGTAGACATTCTCATGATAAGTAGAGACTCAATGAAGTGAATGTGCGCGTAGCAGATCAAAAGGGCGATGATTCGTGATGTTGGAGAAAGAAAAGAGAGACTGGAAGTCGAGATTGGACCATAGTGTGTGATACAATTATAACGTGTAACGGGAGCTTCCGACCAATGGCCGTCCACTGACTGATCGTATTCAATCTCAATGTTACCACTAGTCTTTTCGCGTAGAATTCTTCTTTCTTGCATCCATCTCATCAAACACCCCCCAAACACCAAATACAGTCCACCTGCTTTTAGCCAAAGCGTCAATTCCGGAAGTACAAACGATCTCCCATGTCTCCTACACCAGGTGTCACCCGGCCTGCGGGATCCAACAGCTGCACGTCTCCGACGAAGAATTTGACACCATGTGGGTGAGCCTTCTGTATGCGTTTCAGGGCCTCATTTGTTGCGATGAGAGAAACAACAAGAATGTTCTCGATTCCCCACCGCCTGTCGCTGGTCAGATATGCAAACTCCTTGAAAGGGAGGATACTTACTTCAAGCTATCAATCGCCGCAGTAACAGTGGCGCCAGTCGCGAGAAGAGGGTCCACGATGAGTCCATTCTTTGCTGCTTCGCCCTCGGTAGGGATGTTGTTGTAGTATTCGATGGCCTCTAGAGTACTCTTGTCTCTGAAAAGCCCGAGGTGGTATACAGAGGTGGGATGTGATGGTGAGAGAATCTCTAAAGTCGAGTCGACCATAGAAAGACCACTTCTCATTACAGGCACCACGATGGTATGGTCTGACTGAGAGATTTCGCGAGTTGCTTCCGTAGCCAGTATGGAGGTGGCCTGGTTCACCAGGCTTCTGCACATCGCAGCCGGAGTCGATCTGTCTCCCAGTAGAGCAAGCTTGCCTTTGAGACAGGCATGTTGAACAATGTTCACGTTCTCGCTAGACATGGCGGCGGTCAGAAGAAGCGTGGGTTAGTTTGGGGTGGTCGGGCGAGAATGAATTGTATCTTGACCGGAAGAGACGGACATTTGTTCTTTACATATTCGGCTGACTCTTATCTGCTTCTTGCACGCAGGATCTCTAGCCGCAAGTCGCATTCGATATGTTGATGCCAGATTGTCCAATACCTGGTCTCATATCTGGCTGGTGTTGCGGGTATTTGCAACCAAATAGCCGCAAATGCGGGTATTGCTGAATCAGGAAGGCGGTCCCAACTCTGGACCCCTGCAGGTAGCAACCTGGAAGACATCCAACATCACAGCTATGCTCATTGCCGTGGCATCATCAACACTCATCATCGCCGTCGGCCGCTGCATCTCGACATGTCGTACGAGTATCTTCTTACGCTGCAGAGCGTTCGAGATCAAGCCAAAGTTGTTTACGACGGTGCTGTTTCGGGCAACCTCACCAACTTCAACTTTCACCAAGAAAAGCTCGATTCTGCCGCAAACTACGTCGTTGACCTAATCTTGGTAAGTATGCATTGTAGAAGATCTTAAATGATTGCGCTTACGCTAACGCTTCGTAGAGAGACTGGGCACCTGAGCAGTTTGCACACATACCTCCGCACGGAAGATGGCAACATTTCAGTGCTGGTGGCATTCCCCGTCTCGACAAACTCGTGGACCAGATGCGTATAGATGGGGTGGATGATCTTGAACGTGCCCGCAGTGTTATTGATGTTATCCTGGTCTCCGTCCTCCTTGATGCCGGCGCTGGCGATGACTGGAAGTTCACAGAGCGGGATCTGAAGGTTGGACGCAGTGAAGGTCTAGCTGTGGCTAGCTTTCACGCTTTCAAGGCTGGCATCTTCGGTAAAGATTGCGTTGACGGTGAGTGGAGATAGGAGTCTTTTTGAAGTTTCCGGCTGACGGCGATTAGCCCACGCTTTACAAGCATTGAACACGGAAGAATTCGCCGCGATTATGCAGTCTACTCCGCAAAATCCTCTACTTGGAGTGAATGAAAGATGTGGTCTGCTCAGAAGTCTTGGCGGCTCTTTGATCAACATGCCGGAAGTCTTTGGTCACGATCGGGTTCGGCCCGGCAACATTGTCGGTATGTTACCTCTTATCTATGGACTGAGGACTTCACTAATCATGTTGCATAGACTATCTTTTGCAGAACAGCAAATCGGAAAGTGTTCTGAGCTTCGATATCCTCTGGGACACCCTACAAGCACTTTTACTCCCCGCTTGGCCCACAGACCGCACTACTGTCGACTCGAAAGCAGTCGGCGATGCATGGCCGTTGGAAGTGCTCAAAAAGACCCCAAACGGACCCATCCAGCCTTTCCACAAACTGACTCAATGGCTTGCCTATTCTCTCACATCAGCCATATCACGTCTGCTGGATATCACATGGGACAGCCTTGACAGTCTCACTGGTCTACCCGAGTATCGCAATGGCGGCTTTCTCGTCGATACTGGTGTACTCTCCTTGAAGCCTGGAGTACTGGAGAAGGGCTTGCAAGCAAGCTCGAATTCCTTGCCTCAATTTGGACCAGGAGATGATGTGATCGTCGAATGGCGTGCCCTTACGGTATCACTGCTCGATGTCGTCACTCTCGCAGTCAACGAAAAGCTCAGAAAAAGATTTGGCTCCGAATTGTCAAGATTGAGTTTGGCCCAAGTCTTAGAGGCAGGAACTTGGAAAGCTGGAAGGCAGCTTGCCCAAGAACTCAGACCTCAGCTCAAAGCTTGTAGTCCTATCCTAACAATAAGTGACGGGACTCTCTTCTAGACGCACTGAAATGGGACTGCATTGCATCGATCCGAGTCCTTCGCAGAGTTCTGGCTCTGCCGTTCATGCTCTCTTCCCTTCCCGAATCACATCGTGGTCTTCACCCACCAACTTTGGTGATTTTGTATCGATACATCGTCACCCAACTTGCGGTGTCGCTTTCTCGGATTCGCTCAACGGTGGTTCCCAAAGGGTTCGAGATTCTCCATGCCCGAGCAGAATATCTACAAACATTCACAAAGTCTTATGTTCGCTTCTTGTTCCTAAGGCAAGATTATACGAGACGATGATGACGGCAGCTCGATAGTGAATGCACCATCTGATCGATCAATAGAAGAGTGATGCACTGAGAAAGAAGTGCACTACACGAGCGATGACATAGATTGACCTCGCTCTAATTTCGCCGAGCAAGTCCTCATTCACTTGTGCGGAATTACATAATCAGGGTCAAAAAGGTCAAACCGAAAGGTCATGCCTTGCTAGCTATGTCTATAAAGGAGACTACAAGAACTGACATTTCATTTTCACAGATACACCTGGCTTCAAGCATCGTATCTTACGTTATGGTAGGCAGCCGGTCACAAGGTCGGAAAGTGGCATAAAGAGATCAAGCTTTTGGGGTTTGCCATATATTTGATATGTTCGAACTCAAAAAGAAAAGCCGTGAGTATAGTGATCTTCCTTCCAGTTCAATATTCTCTGACCTCCACTTCAACTACTTCGACATCTCACGTCACACCTCTGCGCTTTTTACTAGCCATGTTGACACCAAAACCTGTCGGTACAGTCAGCGTAAAGCGTCAAGCCACACCCTATCTACCTGATGAGATTCTCGAGATGATAATAAAGGCAAGTGCGTATTCCGGACAGCGAGAAGCAAAACGACGAGCTATACTAATGTCAGGAGCAGGAAACCTTCAAGAATACTGTCGTCTATACCGGCCAGGTTCGCCACATTGGCTATCATCCCGTCAATGCAACTGCCTCTGAGCGTAACCAAGGGCTTCTCCTCACCTGCAAGCGATTCAACAGAATAGCAAAACCACTCTACTATCGGCTTTCGACCTTCCACAGCAAGACTTCGGTCGAACTCCTACGCTTCTTGAATGACTTGGCAAGAGCTGGGCACGAAGGACGACAGGAGATTACCAAGCTTCACGTATCCTTCTCTCATCGGATCCATCATGAGAGGCGTAAGTATGATCATGAAACTTTCAGAGAGAGGTTCAAGCAGGTTCGCAGCCATAGCAAGCAGATGTGCCTTGCAGTCGAGGTGCAGAAATGCACGGACCGGCTCGCGCTTCAATTGCGGACAGGTCGCCATGGTGTGAAACCAGATGTGTTGCGAGGCAGCGCTGAGCATGGTGGCTACATTGTGTCTGATATTGTTGCGACGAAGTTCGAGGATGAGAAATGAGAGCGTTCATGTTGAATAATGCTCAGATATGAGAATAAAGTCAATCATTACCCTCAATACTCGAATCATCTAGGCCCTGACCAGTACTTCATGCAACCTTATTCCGAGCCAGAAGTTCAATTACGTGACCATTCTGAGCATTCTGATAGGCTACACTGGCAGGAAGTTGGCCCATACCATCCATGAATATGCGGATGATGCCGGCAAGCAAGAGCTGGTTCCGCAGCTCGGTACTCAAGCAAATTTTGCACCCACGGCCTTTCTCCTCTTTACATTCCTAAAACCAGACCATCAAACATGGCCTCTTCCACCGACTTCACCTTTGTGGTCATCAAGGAACAAGACCTCAACGACGACATCCTGGAAGATGCCGCCAAGCTCTTTTCCGAGAACTACGGCGTCTGGCAAAGCAATGGCAAGCGTGTCCGAATGAGCGTCGACAAGCTCAAGAGCATGCTTATCCCTAGTGTGGGTGCATGTGAGGTGTTCTATGTTCGAGCCTTCAATGGAGAAGAGCTGGCGGGACATGCCTTCGCCTGTCGCTGGAAAGTAGGTGAAGAGAGAATCTGTTGGATCACTCAGTTGGTGGTCGCAAAATCTTGCAGACGGAAGGGACTGGCCACGACCATGCTGCGAAAGCTTCGGGAAAATCATCCAACAGATTGGGCCTTTGGTCTGCTCAGTTCTCATCCCGCGGCTGTCCGCGCTACCCTTCGCGCCTTTGATCGAGGTCTCGACGACGTTAATCTAGACATAATACGAGAACATGCATCCACTATTATGGCGTCGTCCCCGGTCGATTATGTGAGAAATGCCAAATTCCGCGGATCTCTTTTCGAGAAGGTTGAAGATGGCACTGTCTCGAGTGCGGACACGGCATTTTTCGTTGACCACACAGAGCCCTTCGAGGCCCTGAAGAGCGTCCGCGATAAGGGCAATCCGTGGCCATTCGGCGAACTGCTGGACGGACACGAATTTCTGGTCCTCGTCACGCCGTGATGCAAGCACCGCGTGAGGATCTCGCTCTCCAGCTACTGGACCCTCCCAATGAACAATACCCTCTAGTTACAAAACGATCCTGATCTTCTGAGACCCTTATAACCTACAATCTCCGTGCAACAGTCTCATCCCTTGTGGGTAGTGAATGTCAATTCAATTCCCAGATTCACTTCCCTGAACCCGACAGCGTTCTATTAGTAATGCGTAAGCTGAGACAATGTTCTCGAGATGTAGGTAGCACGAAACATCGTCAAACGGCCCGTGTTTCTCGGAGTCGTGGATATTCCATAACAGCACGCATCGACTTGATGTCCTCCATTTCCTGAATACCCAGTCTCCACTTCGCCTGACTTGGGGACCAGCCAGAGCTGTCGATATGAGGATTTTCAAATAGGAGTTTCGTTCCTGAAAGTTGAATTGATCGTCTTGAGCACGCTCTCTCGACGGAGACGATGTCCTTTGAGGCACTGCAAGCCTTTCGACTGGCACGGTCGCCGGTGAAACGACAGGAATGTCCAAATAACATATTGCTCGAAGTGCAAAACCTTCATATCGACAGCTCTAGTCCTAGCTGTACCCTCGTTCACCACAAATAAGAGTTCTGCACTCAACATTCCCGGAGCGGACATGAGGCTGATCGAGCTCACTGCCTGCCTTCAGCCTTGCTATCATCTTTCCCAGTCTCGACAGAATTGTCCGCTTCTTTTGCAGGCAGAAGATAAGCGTAATAGCGATTCTTCAGCCCTGGTATGGATCTGCCAGGGATCTGTGACTGAATCTCAGCCCATGGCAGTCGTTGTGCGTGGCGCAGCTCGAGAATAAGCGAATCTTCTTCGGCTGTGTAGTTCACGTTGGGGACTGCCTCGTAGCCCTCACGACTGCACAGCTCCTTCCGATAGCGACTTCCCACCGCATATGTAGTCCGTTCGGGCCCCAACCGATGGGCAATAGCCTTGTAGCTCAGTCGAAGCTCTTCCCTGGCATACACAATCTCCGCAACTTCTGCAGTAGTCCAAGGTTCGCACTTATGCAGGGTACCTAGTGATACCACGCGCCGTCCTAAGCACGCGTTGCGTACACTCAAAGCATCTTTTCCAAGTGCTGTTCCTATTGCTTTCCACTGTTGACCTTTGCCCCTCATGGATCGTGCAAGCTCAAGTTCAGCATCAGTGACACGTGATAATCGCGGCTTCAAATAGCTTTCTCGGGGAATCCCTTGCTTCTCCATCTCGTTGATGAACCTGTCTCGAACCGTATGAGCCGACCTTCCAAGTGCTAGGGCGATCGTGGTAAACTTTCTCCCCGCTTTCCTCTCTCTCACAAGGAACTCAATGTCTTGGGGCGACAGTGGCAGTCTCCTATGGAATAGCCGATTAGAGCGCAATTTGCCTCACAAATGCCCTAGCAGATACGTACTTTACTTCTCTCGCGACAGGCACACTCGATTTGTGCAGACCGGAAAAACGTCTGCGAATGGCCCCAGCGGTGCGTCCTAGCTCTGCAGCGATATCATGACTATGTTTCCCTTCCCGCCGACGTTGATGAATCAAATCATCCTCCTGTTTCGAATAGGGCTTCCGTACTCTCCAAGGGGCCAATGACGCTTTCTCCGCTGTCGGTATTTCACTGTTGGTAGTAGCAATTCTTCGACTACCCCAGTGCCCAGGATTGATCGTCAATCGAGGCCGGTGCAGGGATTGAGTCCAGGTTGCTTGCATCAGAGCTGAACGATGGCGTGAGCTTGAAACAGTGCGAGAGAAAGAACTGGACAACGTGGAGAATGACCTTATTCCTTTGGGATCGACGGGCCGCTGCGGCGCGGAGCTGCTGGGTGGCGTGGCACTTGGAGTGGAAAGAATATAGAGACGTCTGTACAGACTGTGGAAGTTCTTTCCAGGCATGGCAGCCTTGATATCCTTCCATTCAAGTCCACGCACATTTCGCATTTCCTGCAGTAGCTGGTCTTCCTCGCTCGTAAAAGGTACTTTGGGCTCGAATATCTTGGCATGGCGGTATTTAAGTTGGCTATACTGCTGCTTGAGATTGCCCCCATTTCTTCCTGGCATGCGAGTCGATATCTCCGCCCAGTTCAGCTTATGGTCTTCGCGTAGATGGACCATCATCTCGAGCTCCTGCTCGGAAAATTGAAGTGGATTCCGGACACGATTGGGTTTGCCCAAGTGTATCACTCTGAAATAGCAACCCTGCGAAGCTGCGCAGGTTCTACCAAGACTACGTGCAACCTCGATCCAGGGTCTCCGCTGGTCCCTCCGTGCGTGAAGGAGGTTTCGAATGTCTTCGTCCGTCCATGGACGCTTTGGGATTTTTGACAAGGAGTCTCGTCTCCAGCGCAAATGCGTCGCATATAAACAACCGCTGGGGAAAAGAGGTGCTATTTCGCGCCACTTTTTCCCTTCCAGCCTCATTTGAGCAATCTGTTCATGTTGCGCGTCGCTGAGATATTTGAGTTCGCCCAATTCCCCGGAAGACTCTGACTTGCTGAACCTATAGAAAGCCTTCGCGACTGAGCACGCTGTCCTTGTCCCCAGTACGGTGGCGATGTCCGGATAAGTCTGGCCCTCGCGTCTCAAGCGGACAATCGTGTCGAGTTCTGTTTGAGTGATTCTTTTTCTAGACCAAACACCAGTCTGAGAGAAATTCCGAGTGCTGCCTGACCGTGGCAGTCTGTATACTTTGTGAAACCTGTATGGCAGCCGCAGAGCCCAATGTGAGGCTTTGTACATGGCGTTGTTGTTGATTTGTTGTTGTCGGCTGCAAGAACGGAGGTCAGATTTAAAGTTTAGACGCTGCCAAGGAATAAGTGGGACTTCATACCAAGACTTTTGACCAGAAGGCCGGGCACAGCATTTGAATCTCTTTCTGTTGGATTGGTTGCATACCCTGCTAGGCCGTGGGCTTTTGGACGCCGCATTCTCCTCCGATGCGTCGAGATGCTGTACCTGATGCCATGTCGCATGGCCAGTTTCAGAAGTATGCCTTACTGTTACTCTCGACAAGAAGGAAGTCACTTCATTGATCGATCAGTCATGTCATTCGGAAGATATATATAACCCATAGTCCATCGCTCGTTTGCACATAAACATAATCCTGATCTCCTTCCACCTGCCCTTGCCATGCCTCACGCACCCCTCCGCGCTCCACCAGTACTCATGAGCGTAATCTTCTTTCCCTTCTTTCCTTTCTTGCCTCCTCCACCACTAGCAACAGGCTTACTAGCTTCCTGCAAGCTCGTCTGCTCCAAGCTCGCAGCGAGTGCCGCATCAGACTGCTGATCTAGAAGATCTCTCTCCCAATCCTGCAACCACCCGTCATCCATGGCTCCGCGGTCGATCGCTTGTAGGTCAGGACTACCAGCCACGGCGGCCGTTCCCCACACCGTTCGCGAATGCACAGGACTCGTACCAGGAGAGGCTAGACTTCCGAATCCAGGCCTTTCCCTCCCACTGCCAATCGAGGCATTGGGCGGGGTAGCACCCTCTTCACCAAGCGCGGGTAGTGCGACGCCACCAGAGAAGAACCCATCAGAGTCCTGTATCGAACTCCTCCGTCCTCGTCGAAGTGAAGCAATCTCTCTCTCAGCCTCCTTCTCGATCCTAACTCTCTCCTTCTCCTCCCGATTCTCCTTCACAGCATGCCTTTCTCTTCTCCTTTCAAGCTGAGTCTTGAATTCGGAGAGTGTGCGTTCGGGAACAACATCTCTCCAATCACATTCCAGAAACCCGACTTCGCAGCCATAAGGCAAGTGCGAGAGGTACTTGGTTTTCTTCCTTAGCTCGTCGTCGACGATATGACCAGAGGAAACGCGTTCTACCCGCGGAAGGATGGAAGAGGGAAAGTTATTGTAGGATCCAAAAGCAGATTTGAGGATTCGTATGTCCAGCGGTGAGAGGTAATAGTGTTGAAGACCATGGTAGTAGAGGTACTCACTGGGTTGAGGACGAGTTTGTTCGCCATTGTGGCGTTGGCGGAGTTCGTTGAGTGTGCGTGGTATTGATCCCATAGGAGGATTGCTGGCTGTGTCAGAAGCTGTTTGCTCTTCTTCTGAAGTAGGATCCGCACTCCTAGGGCCCGGCGCAGGTGATGCATGTTTCTGGAGGTACATTTCTGGTACTCCATCCTCGGTCTCGTTGAAAATGATCTTGGGTCTCGGATCAACAACTTCCTCAGGAACAGTCTCCGGTTTCTTAGGCTGAGCAGGCGGATTTCCAATTCCCTTGACTTTCTCCTTCGCTTCTTTCAACACGCGAATCGCTCGTCCAGTCCACTCGGCATCTTCCCCAAACATGAGCTCGTCTTCTCTCTCCATCATTTGTATGGCAGTGACAGCTTCGTCATATTCCTTCAACATGTATTCCTCACTGCCCTTCATGACTCGTGCGTAATCCATGACTTCAGCCGCGAAGTACCATGGGATATCCTCTCCCTTGGCTAAAGTGTCTGCGCTCTCCCTCGGCATAGCCAGCGTACTCCCAGCCTTCCGCTTAACGAGTCGAAGAACCACATCACCGCCTTCACGCGGAGTGTCGATTTCTTGGCCTGTGTACCATCGCACGGGACGCGTTTCCGACACGTAGACGCTGTCATAGCAGATTGGACATTTCTTACTCCGCGCTTTCTTCTCGGGAACTTGACTGTTCGCCCCGTCCTCCGAATGCATATACCGTATCAAACACGGCAAACAGAAGATATGTCCACACTTCGCCATCCTCGGCGCAGTAGGCTCTCCCAGACAAATAGGACACGAAGCATCCTGCGTCTGGCTCGAAGCAATAATCTGCAGGACATTGTTCCAATCAAGATGGACATCTGCGTCCTGGGCCTGAGCATGATAGTCTCCACGAGGATCTACCACAAATCGGTAATTCGCGTGAATATATCTCGCCTTATCCATGGCATGGTATCCACTTCCCAGACCCCACGTATTGCCGCCTCTGCCACCACCTCCCCGTCGCGGCGGCCCATTGTAGCTGTGTCGGTGATATTGTTGCTGCGTAGTCGGTCGAGGAGGCAGAGCAAATTGCATCAGATGAGTGATGTTCTGGTGGCCACGGCGATTCATGCTGAATGTCTCGTAATTCTCATCCTCATCCAAAGCTCGGAATTTCTTGCTCGCTTTGTGTTTGGATTTGGAGGATTGGTTGTTGCGTGGAGTCGCCGAGGGGGTGGAAGAGACGGTGTTGAAGTTGGATCGGCGGGTGGAGGAAGATGAGTCGGACTGGAAGAACTGCTGCGTCTGGGAGAGGTTCACGCCGGGGCTAATGGCTGGAGCGGAGGATTTGGCGGAGTTGTTCTTGCTCGAGAGCGCCAGTCCGCTTCCGCTGTTCGACGACATGAGCGGGACTGCCAGTTAAGGAGTCGAGATGGCGGAGAGTCGAGGCGGAGGTGGAGGAGACTGGGACGGGGAGGGTCGGAGGATTCGTCTAGTTTCGAACCTGAAAATGGTTGAGATATCGACGGCATTCACACCTCAGGAGGAGGAGGATGTGGTGGTGTTGTTGTCGTCACCGTGTCGTTCGCGCTCCATCAGAGTCATGGGTGGCGGGGCATTAGTCTATCCCGAGCTTCATCCGATAGCGGCGGCGTCAATGGGACCCGCTTCTCAACCTCACCTGTAGAACTCACCCCACCTTCTTCATGACAGCCTCATCAAGTTGTTACTATTGAGGAGAAGATACATACCATTTCCTTTCTACTCTTCACGAAGGGGCAGAATGCTGATTCAGGAGTCCCATCAAGATGTGCCCACCCAGCATGGCGGTGATATGCGTATGGCCCTTATTCTGCTCTCTGCAAACAGCCTTCTGTAGCAAAGGCTGATCATAAAGGTAGGAATCTTCATCTTCCATCCCTCAATCCCCAACTACCCAAAGGCCAAATTCCCGGGTGTTGTCCTCTTCAGTGAGATCTACCAAGGTGTGTTGTAATCTGTCTCTCTTCCAATTTTCACATTTCACTTCCAGGACAAGGATTTTTGAATCATCTGGTTCCATCTCAAGTTGTCTCTGTACGAGACCATGCTCTCAGTATTCCGTCTCAATCAAGACCGCGAAGCATTGGATACTCCCATAACTTGTGTTAATCAAGATATGCAGTAACCGGCCCAGTGGCCCGCTTCGCCCGCCAAATCGCCTCCCACGGCTACATAGTCGCAGCTCCGTCTTCCTACCACGAATTCACTGGTCCCGAGGCGTTGGTCTATGATGGACCTGGCACCGACGACGGCAACAAATGGAAGATCGAAAAGCAGGTACCAGCATACGACGAAGACGCAACCCTCTCCATCGACCTCCTCGTCAATCTGAGCACTTGTAACGGGAGAATCGGCGCAACAGGAATGTGTCTAGGTGGCCATCTTGCTTTTCGCGCTGCTTTCGACAAGCGCGTCAGAGCCAGTGTGTGTTATTTTGCTACGGACATTCATGCCGGAAGCCTGGGCAAAGGAGGCGACGACTCGCTGAAACGGGCTGCCAACAAAGAAATCCGCGGGGAGACCGTAATGGTACGTCCTATTTTCACCTCCGCCGTTTCGGAGCTTGACTACTGATGGATACAGATCTTCGGCAAAAGAGACAACCACGTTCCACCAGAAGGCCGCGATTTGATCCGCAAGACGCTACATGAAGCAGGCACAGTGTTTAGTTTCTACGAACCTGCATGGGCACAACATGCTTTCATCAGGGACGAGCTGAGCAAGGGTCGGTATGATGCTGCTTTAAGTGGAATCTGCTTCCAGATGTTATTGGAGTTGTTTGGACGTACGCTGATCTCTGGATTGGGAGAGAGGGAGGGTGAGGTTAGGGAAGTTGAAGATGTGTGCTGAACGGGAGGAAACTGGAGTCATGGATGAAGCTGACTGTGAGGATTGGAGTTACAATGCCGTCAAGATGATGACTGAAAAGAATTTCTCTTGTTAAATTTACGACGGCATTTTTAGAGATATAATTGACGCCGTTCGTCAATGCACAGCCTTGATGGCTTGAAGAACCACCTCCAAAAGCTCGTCGACCAGCTCTTCTCTTCCCTCAAACTCTTCTCCACCCGTCCAGCACGCCAACAATCACGTGTAATGTGCAGCCTAGTACATGGCCTGGCATAGTTCTTTGGGTTCCGCGTCTCGGCCTCCATGATGTTGCTCGCCGCATTGTTAGCACCCTTACC
Source organism: Ramularia endophylla (assembly GCA_002116395.1). NCBI lineage: Eukaryota > Fungi > Ascomycota > Dothideomycetes > Mycosphaerellales > Mycosphaerellaceae > Ramularia > Ramularia endophylla. The sequence goes on along the minus strand of MWSQ01002161.1, from coordinate 24,749 downwards.
CTCCGCAACGACGAAGTCCAAAGGACTGTTCATCTTTTCGAACCACTTTCCGTGCACCTTTTCCATACGGGCTTTGAGCATTTCTCGAAATTCTGGCTGCAATACCACTACGTCGATCAGAACAGTCTTGTCCAAAATAAACTTCGCCACAAGATTTCTCAGACTAGTGCCATCAGCCAGCCGAAACAGCTGAGTCCTATATCCTCGACTTCCCATCTTCTTATCTATTCCTCCATTCGCTCCGCAGCGGGGGAAGAATGCGATGGAAGCTATGAAGAGCCGCAGCATCGACATGGCCACTGATGCGGGTACTCCTAAAGCTTCCGCGGGTTCGACAATCTCTGATATGATCGTCGGACGTTTCATCCAACACATCATGTGTGCACACCATGCGATTTCCTTATATTCGGGGTCAAGATAGTTGAGTGCTCGTCTAGCATCCACCAGCGGAGGTGACTCGTCATTGCCGTCGAAGCAGTGTCGTGCAAGGAGTACAAAGTAGCGTAGCTCTGCTTTGGTGAGTTTTTCGGGATCCTGCTCAGGAATACTGTAGTCAATTGCCAGGCAAAAGGCGAGAAAGCGGCGGAGACGTGTAGATCTGTGGTGTAGGAGTTCGACAGAGGCTTCTCGGCAGGACGTGCTATCTCTGTGCCCGATATCCTGCGTATCTTCAGGTTGGTCTTCTTTTGGTACAAGTGCTTCTTCATGATACTGCTGATATGGCGGTACGTCTCTGTGCCAGAGATCCTGCGTATCCTTGGGTTCGTCTTCGTTGGGTAAAGGTGCGTCTTCATGATATTGCTGATATGACGGCGGATCATTCTTGGTGTATTGAGGAAGCATCTTCGCATGTGTTGTAAGGATTAGTGAATGCGTGTAAGCAAAAACGAGTTATTAAAGGGCTATATGTAAGATAAGAACAAGCAAGTCGCGGATAGCCGCGGGCGGGCTAATGTTAGTTATTATACCCAAGTGGTTGTGGAACATTCATTTTGTACCATAGTACTGTGATTCCGGAACCAGTCGGATATGCTGCAGGATGTCTTTCAACTACTTTTTGCTTCTTGATTCAAGACCTTCCTGATTTTGATCTTGATCCTGAACTCAACGGGAGCCCTTCAGAAATGAAATCCTCCGCGAGGAGTCACGAATATGGAGGATGGATTGGTTACGAACCCTGTTAAACTGTGGGCCTTTGGACGTAGCATTCTCCTCCGATGCGTCGAGATGCTGTATGAAACTTCGTCGGTCCTTTAAGCGCGGTCAAAGCAGATCCACCTTTCAACTGTGCCGCTAGGGAAGTACAGCGTCTTCACGCACCGGAAGGGAATGCTAGTGAGAGCGGAGCGGCGGCCATCGTCTGTGCTCTCGGCTGGAGTAGCTTACGTTCATGCTGAGCTGGGGTTTCTTCAGTGGCGAAACTGCTTCCAATAATATCTAGAGAAGCTGTGGCTGCAGGTGGCCAGTCTGTTGAGTCGCTGATCAAGCAGCGAAGGCCCTTTCCTTGAGGGTGGTGCAGAGCTTTGACCACGCCGGAGGAACATTTCACCGAAACTCCTAAGAGGCTAGGACTTCTTTCCGTTCAATTTCAGCTTCATCAAGCAGCAGTGTTTGACCTCTCGTCTACCTATGCAATGCGTCTACTGAACGTCCAGACTCTCGAGCTTGACTTTTTCCACTCCACCATCCCCAAAACGCCTTAGCATCGCACAGATGGGCTATAAGCAGCGAAGCCTCCCTTAAAGATGTCCGCAAGAGACGCAATACCGATACGGTACAGAAAGGTACTTGGTTTTGCAGGATACGTGAAGGGTACGGTCACCGGCGTGGACTGGATATGGATAGACACCTGTTGTATAGATCAAGACAGCAGTCTGGGGGTTTCAGAGGCGGTAAATTCCGTGTTCAAATGGTATCGAGGCTCTGAGATCTGTATAGCGTATCTGCAGGATGTCACCACCGCTGTGGACCTGGATGAGATGCGCGATAGTCAATGGTTCCGCGGCGGGTGGACTTTGACCGCTCCGCTTTGCTGCACTCCTCGGCCGCACTGAAACCGTGAAGCTGGTTGCACAGCTCTCTGGGCCAGAAGACAACAAGGCACCACATCTGCGGGCAATTCACTTTGCGGCTGAGGCAGTAAAAAACCCTCATAGTCCTGCGCAAATGGAGACTTGGCTGTTCCTCCGTGGCTTCCGAGAAGAACATGAAGCTTCAGAGTCAAAAATCTGCGTTGTGAATCTTAGTGTGAATTTCGACACTGAATGGGCATGTCTTGTGTTCCCTCACTCCCATGAGGCTGTCATTGAGGATATTCAGACTGAGAGGTCCGAGAAGTTCACGTGGAATGAGGGCTGTTTGAGGCGCGACGACCCTTCTCGTCAGGGTAACCATGACTCCATGATCATGCGAGTGAGGATGAGATCTGTGACAACTGGAAACTCTCACAGTCAAGATGTCAAGAGATCTGGTCCATGCACGGCTGGAACAAGTCCAACGGCGAGGGAGGCGAAGGACGTGTGATCATCACACCTGGTGATACTAATAACACGCTGTGGTTTTGAGAGGTGGACCAGCATGCCTTCACTCAATTACGGGAGCATGTGCACTTGGTATCGGGTACTGATCGGAAAGAGAACCACCACAATCTACGTTCGTGGCAACTTCGATGTTTTCGAGGGTAGCGACCAACTCAGCGACGTTCCATGTCGCTTGCGCCTTCCCACGCATACAACCACTACTCTCCCTCATTCACGCACAAAGCTTGTCTCGCCAGTGTGCTGCACCATCACTACGTTCTACGCTGTGCAATAGATTTGCAACCTCGTGTCGATTTCACTGTCGCTCCACACTGGACGCCGTCCATTCGATGCCTCTCGCTCAGGAAGACTCATCAGATTGGCCTTCTCAGCCGTCGAACATATTCGGGCTCACGGCGATCAGCTCAACCATTGAGACTGGTTCAATCTCCAAGATGGACAGCGTCACTGGCTACTGCGTATGGCTCTGCTGAGGACTTCTCACTTTGGCAGAACCTCGTAAACAGAATCCTCTCCCGAAGCACACTCACCCCCTCACACCCACCCACCCACTTACTCGCTCGCTCAGCCAGTCACCAACATGGAGTCAGAGACTGTGCTCGGGGTAACAAGATGGCGATTCTGGGCGGTATATACGACTAGGTTCTCGCAGCTTGTGACCTTGGCTCTACCCCGGGTACTTGTTTGAACTTCTTGCTGAATATGGCTTGGGGGCTTCACGAGATGGAGAATACCTTGCCAACACAATTACGGTTGGATTCGGCGTGCTGGCGGCGTTCTGCGGTTTTGTGGGGGTACTCATAATCAGAAACAATGATGATTCTGATGGTCCGTGGAGCTTGTGACGTTGGCATTACTCTGAGTAGTACTCGTTTGAACTTTCCGCTGAAACTGATTTGGTATACTCTGCATCTCTTCTCTCTGGTAAGTCGTTGTGCGGACAGAATCCCCTCCAGTGCGTCGTATGCTAATGTGTCGTGTGAGATAGAGTGATTCCAACGACTGGAGAGTATTTGGGCTGTACCTGCTTCTCTAGTACCCTCTTCGAATCATACAGGAGAAGTCCGCTTTGTTCGTGGATCGATGAGTCTTCTAAGTACAACCCGCTTCTGACCAGGGCTCTTGACGTGAGGATACTTCGATGAACCTCTCGATACTCTACCTATGCTTGTCTCTCTCCGAAATATGACGCTCAACTCTGCTAGTTCAAGGGCTTCTAGCAATCTTAATGCTTGATGCTGCATCGACAGAGTAGCTCTGAGGATTATGAGTCTTGGGCGAGAGAGGCTCTCATTGCTGCAGAATGCTCGTATCGACGGCTCTGCTTCTGACCGCTCTATTGAATGTTTTCAGGACCGTGATCAAGAGGATCCTACTCCAACTCAATCTCAAGCACAACTTTCGGTACAGCTGTGCTGTTCTTTGGCATAGTGTAGGTGATGTTCCAAAGATCAAAATCACTACCCGCGAATCAGCTTCTGCTCCTTGAACAGAAAAAAAGGATGACTTACTTGATCTGATCACACGTCCCGCCCAGCAGCCCACAGAACCCTATCGTCGGCTCCAGATCTACAGTTCCGGAGACCTTGACATCGATACCAGAAACATCATCCCAACCTCGCACATTCCTTGCTCCAGGGATACCATTGGGAGACACCAGAAAAGTGAACAAGCTGGTACTGTTTCCTGCGGGATACGTCAACTCCAGTCTACCTTCTGTTACAACTGCCCGCAAAGCCATCTCAGTCGCATAAAGCGATAAAACCCCGATAGTTCTATTCGTTCGTTCCCACTGCACCACTACAGGATTGAATTGCGAAGGGTTTACCGAGGCTCCACCTATGACATTCTGATCGAAACTTTCGACTCCGATCGTCAGCCCTTGAGACATCCAAGTGGTGATGTTTCGGGGTGCGAGATCCGCGAAGGGAGAGTAAGCGGATCTGTGCACTGTGTGCGTTCCCGGAAACTCCGTAAGAGCCGCCAAAGCACTATCTGAGACAAATCGAGAATGGTAAGGAGCAAGAATGGCTATCAGTGGTCCGATTTCGAAGTCGCCTGTATGTGCCACTGCAGTGGGATTCCTGTACAAAGGGGCGTCTTCCAAGCCAACGAGAGTCCAGATCCAGAGGGAAATGATTGAAAGATATCTACCACAATTACATTGTCAGCTCGCTTAAGCTTTGGGGAGCAAAGGGGTATGGCACCGATTCTGATCAAACCCATAGCTCCGATCCCACGGTCCCGCGACATTCTTCAGATTCGCATTGTACAGCTCGGTAGTATAGTCCCACACCTCCCTAATCATTCTACCTCCATTAGCTCCAAACGTCGTGTTCGCAGGAAAGTATTTCGCCCAAAGCGTCAGCCCAAAAAGACTAACGCCGGCATACGTGGGTCCATTGAATTCCGCCAACGTATGGTTTCGATCAAACAACGCCACGATTTCTCTCGCCCACTTCTCCCCATAAGCAGTCAGGTTCACATCTCCGGTTCGTAGTCCTACCCAACCAGAAACAGTGGCATGCATGATAGCAGCATTACTATACTCTGGATAAAGATTATCATCATCGACGCCTCCGACTCGGTAGGTATCACCGCGGGCATCGAGGTGTAGGGATTGAAGCATAGAGTCTTGAAGCGACTGTGATAGGAGAGGAGAGAATTCTTCGAGAATGAGGATGAATGTTGTACCGATAAAACCACGCCAGTTGGGATCCCAGGTATTGTCTGTTGTTGTCAATGCACAGCAGATATTGACATGGAGCTCCTGTGAACTTACAGATCGAGGCGGGATAAGCCTCCGTACCTGGATCAGGTTGCTCCGGATAGGTCTGGTAGTCGCCATACCTATCCCAACCGTCAATATCGATAAGCAGAGAGACATGTCAGACTTACCATTGCTCACTAGCATTTTTGAACTGTGGTCCAATGATGTTCTCAATGATCTTCACAGCTTGATTTCGGTCATCGTTCTCATTTCGAGCGAGTAGACCAGCTGCATACCAAGCTGAAGATCTCGTTTCGTGAAGAAGGGCGGTTTGAGGATAGAAGAGGTAGCCAGCTTCCGGATCATAGATGTTATCCATGAATGCCATGCTCTGGTCCAGCAAACCCTGGGCATGATTGAGTCCAAGACATTGTATGACAGAGGTGCATAATAGCAGAAGAAGTCCAAGGCGGGATACCATATCTTGAAATAGTGTCGATTCTGTTTGGCCCGAACGCGAAGGACATTGGGAGCCTTGAAGGCATCGCTGCTGTTGCCAACGTTACATCCTTGGGCTCCATCGCCAAGATAGATACGCGTGTATAAACAGTGGGTATTTAAGAGGAAAGCAACGCGATCGGCGAAGTGGAGCTTGCTGGGCTGTATAGCTGTACCGAAGCGAGACGGCGATCTGTTTTAGGCTAATTGTTGGTCTACTACTATTAGCTGCATAGACCTACCATGTCAAAGGTCAGCACTCATCGCTCGTTGAAGAGCACAGCAGCTTCGTTGACAACAGCCTAGCAGTCCCGTTTTGGGAAAGGGAAGGGCAATGACAGACCGTGGCAAGAGCCCGATTCAGTGAAGCCACATCTGCACCTCATCCATAGCAGCCTGCTGCTCTTCATCGTCTCCGTTGTCATCATCAAAGAGCTGCTGTCGGCCCCGATATCTCCGCCTGTCCAGTTTTGAGGCAGCCAGTCTCTTTGCAACTTCGTTGGCCTCATTCAGCGTGACTAATCTCCGCTGAGCATGACCTCCAGCGTTGAGCTTAGCTTTTGTTTCCTGAAGCAGCTCCCAGATTTTCTGCTCGGAGCTTCTCGCATCGTGGTCTGGATCAGCAACAAACTCCTTCGGGTCGCGCTCGCAGATTGGCCCAGCCGCAACGATGCGTTTCGTGCGATTTGCACGATGACCCGTTCCCAGATCTGGAGGATTGCTGACGAATGAAGCGATATGTCTGTCTTCCGCCATTTCAAATGGCGTGCGCCCGGTTGCATTCTCGCGCAGAAGTAGATCTGGGTCTTTCTCGAGGATGATCTTCGCGAGCATTTCGTCGTTGTCCCGAACAGAGACGTGCAGTGGAGTGTGACCTTCGCCGTTGATAGAATTTAGCTCCGCGCCTTTGCTGTATTTCAAGACGGTTTGAACGACTTCTTCGTCGTATGTGTGACGGTGATGGTGGTGATAGGCGGTCGTTCGTGATGGACGATTGACAAATTGAGCCAGCGGTGTGAGTGAACCAGGATATTCGCTGCTTCGCTCGAGGAAAAGAGTTGGTAAGAGTCTCTTGTCAACGAGATTCAGCAGAGCAGGAATCTCCTCTGTCATTTTCTCGTTCTCGTTCGACTTAGGATTTTGAAGGAGACGATGCACAATGTTGTTGGACGTATTGTCTCGAGCGGTTTGATCGGCGCCTGCTTCGATCAAGATTCTGGCTGCCTCGACACGATGCAAACGGAAGGCGACGAGCAGGGGCGTCATGAGTTCCTGAGACTTGGCGTCTATGCACTCAGGCATAGTCTTGATAAGGTATCGGAGCAGAGACGTGACTTCGGATGTCGGCTTGCCCAACACGCAGCAATGAATGACAAGGTGTGAGCGAGCAGAGAGGAACTGCCGTACGCAACTTTCAAATCCACCGGGCGCTTCCGACAACCACTTGATACGCTTGTCATCAGCGTTCGATTTGGCGAAGTCATTGTAGCATCGAATGGGCGCGTCGCTAAGTAGCCATTCCACCGTCTCCAGAGAGCCGTTGAAAGCAGCTATCAATCTGTAACGAGTCAGCAAGACTCATCAAGCACATGAGGTGCACTTACAAAGGAGGCCGCGAGCTGTTCAAAGGTGAGAAGCTAGAATAGTTGCGCCGGTATCTGGGTCCTTTCGCAGCCCAGTCTTGACGCTTCTTGCCGTAAACAGACAAACCCTGGTAGTACTTAGACTTCTCCTTGATTTCAACGCCAGATTGCTTAATGAGCTGATCCATCGGAATACCGGCTCCAGTCCGCTTGATCAGTTTGGCAAGGATGTGAGGAAGGTCAAGTGCAATTGCATGCCTGTACACATTGTCTGGGATGGCAAAGAACTTCTCTGCATCGTCACTGTCAGATGGTGATGCTAGTTTGGTGTATTTCTCGCCCAGCGACAGCAGGTAATCGAGCAGGGCTTCGTTACCAAAGTGCACTGCAAATTGAAGCATATTAGTAGGGGCAGGGATGGACGATTTGCTCGTTGCAGTTGGTCGATTGCGCCCAAAGGCCTGAACCGGTATCGTCCAAAGTATCATGCTGACAGGCTTCACTTGACTCTTGGTCTGCGTAGAGACTTGCCCAACAGTCTCGACTGTGAATGTCTCGTCAACAAGCTCAGAGACAATCTGGACATCTGAATCAGAACCCTCCTCATCATCATCACCGCCATCAGCAGCAGCAGCTAGGCGATGCCTCTCACGCTTGGGCGCATCCGGTGGGAGGTATTGAGCTTGTGCGATTTCCATCACTGTGGTGGCGAGATCGAGGTGCCCGCGTAACACAGCAATACTGAAGGGTGACAGTTTGTGTTGATCCGTGGTAGTGATCTTGAGAGGCGGCTGGTCCTCGCCATCTGATGACTTCCAAGGCAACAAGGTAAGCTCCTTGACTGTTCTCTGATCACCGGTCCAGGCACTTTCGAAAAGCCGCATATATCGCTCTTGTGTCTCATCTGTGAGATCAGGCAGCTGGAAAACGAACTCCACCTTGAACGCTTTCGGCTTGGCTGGGTTGTAGTTGTGACTGCACCGCTGACGCTCCTGAGCTTCCTCGATATGAGGGTAGAGTTCCTTGAAGGTCTTTGCTCCTTGCGCAATCAGTCTTGCTTCGAGGGTTTTGAATCGTGCGAGCATCGCATTGATGGCAGCCTGTTTTTCCGAGATGCCTCTCTTGTTTCCAACTCTCTCCAAGTTCTGCTGAAAGGCTTTGGTAGCGCGGTGGTATCCAGCCTTGCCATCTTTGACTTGTTTGTGGGATGACCACCATCTGTAAGATCCCTCACTCAATCCTGAAAGATAGCTAGAATCTGCTTGAAGCGGTGTCGGTGCGAAACCAGCTTCGTTTTCCTTCGGCTTCCATTCGGTTAGCTCCTTGATTTTGGCTCGAACCTCATCAAGCACGCTGTGTCCATTGGTGTAATTTCTAGCATGCTCATTGTTGATCACTGTCCACCCAGACTTTGCTAGCGTGTTGGGATCCGCGTGATAGTGTTCAACCAAGTCTCCAGCAATGTCAGGCAGTTCGCATTGAACCGCACTCACCACAGGTTGTTCAGTTGAGGTCTGGAAACGCTGTTTGTTCCTTTTTGAGTCTGAAGATGGCTCGTTCTTGGTCTGGTACGCCTTGATGTAGGCGCTGAACTCGATCTCCGACTTGGCGCCCTGGCCGAGCAAGCGGATCGCCGTAACACTGTCCCTAGCGTTGATGGCAGTCATGAGAGGACTGGAGATGACGGGACTCCACTTGTAACCGGATACGGAGAGGTGGTTAATGGCTCGAGATACGCCTGTACTGTCAACATCGGCCAAAGTCTTCAAGAGATCCGGCTGCTCGACAATGCAGTATTGCAAAGTGGTGTTCTGATCCAGGTCGGCTTGAGCAGTCGAGGCACCTAGATGGACCAAAGTCCGAGTCATTGCTTCAGCTTGTGCAAGCGGTAGCTGGAGAGCGAGTACCAAGGTTAATATAGCCGCTCTGGCAGACTTGTCGTGCTCGTGGAAAAGCTTGACTGGAAGCATAAGATCCGCGCCAAAGTCTTCGACTAGACAACGAACAACATCAATGTGTCCATTGACAATCGCCAGATGAAGAGGAGAGACTGCAGAGTCCCAGGCAAGGACATTGATGTCGTATACGTCTGGTTCGTTGTTGTCGTCGTCTCCTGCCTAGAAGCAAAGGCCAAATTGTCAGTCATGTGTTCGAACTCGGATTCAGAGAGAGGCGATTCTCTCTTATAGCACAACATAATCAGAACAAACGGAGGCTGTTCAATGAACGTCGCACGTGTCATCTGGAGAGATGCCTTTTGCCATCGGTATCACTTACCAGAGCTTTGTCGTCTGCTTCTGGAACAGGCGGCTTGATTTTCACCATGGAGTTCTCGGTGGTGGAGTCCATATCCTCGTCGGAGTCATCCACCATGTCAATATCAGGGTCTTCGTTCATGTCCTCATCGCCAGCTAAGTCCTCGTTAGATCCTGCGGACGACTCCTTGATGGGTTTGTCACTAGAGCTGCTCTCGTTCCGGACTGCTCTAGTCGCTCGACGAGCATCAATCTTGTTCTGCTCCTCCTCTTCATTCGATTCACTCCTACGCAGAAGAGCGGAGATGATCTCAACGCTTCCACGAATGGCAGCCAAATGAAGAGCAGTCTTCCCGTCGACAAGACGGGCAACAAGTCGCGCATCGTGGTCGATGAGAGCTTGAACAACCTCAGGAGACGAATCTGTGACGGCGAGGTGCAAAGGCGTACGACCGGTATAATCGCGCGTGTTTGGGTCGTTGCCTTCCTGCTCGAGCCAAGTGCGGACGTATTCAACATCGCTCTCGACGATAGCTTGGCAAAGCCTTGCGGTGTTGCCGACATAGGCCATCTCCGTCCAGCCAGCGGGTGTGATAGGGTGGAAGGAGCCAATGGCCTGTCTACCAGGATCGTCTTGGAGGAAGCTGATGTCTCCTGAGACGTAAATCTTGCTCTCTTCTTCAAACACCTCTTCTTCTTCGTCAGTCTTGGGCTTAGGGCAAGATCCGCAACAATCATGAAAGACGTCCTCAGCACGTCCGAAGAATGCAGGGTGGCGATGTAAATGTACTTCGCGGTCTTTTGGCAGGTTCCACTCGGCGTTGAGAAGCATGTCCTTGGTGAAAAGCAACTTTTCGATCTTGCGGGCGTGGAACTTTGGACCGTATGGGATTGTGAAGGTGTGGTAGTCCGAGACATCTTCAGTGCTGACCCAGTCTGCGACCTCATCTTCATGAGCATCTTTGATATTGCCACGCAACTGTCTGGATTTCATTCTCCAGCGATTGATGGCCGGACGACCGCGTTCAGCGCGGCGTTGATCAAGGTATGCATCGCGGTCCTCACTCTTGGGCAGCTTCTCCAAAATCAACAGTCGAGCAAGTCCCTCTGTGCGCCCAAAAGATCGCTCAAAGATGGTTGGATCGATGCGAGACCGGTCGAGTTCTGGCCAAATGATCTCAAAGCCACGGTGGGCATACTTGGAAAGACGACTCTCATAGGAAGGCGAACGGCGGGTGAGATCGATTGTGTTGGTCTGTGTGAGAAATGCCGCGATCGCGCGAGGACTCGCGTATCTTTGCAACAGTTTTAGCGAGGTCCGAGCTCGATCGCGGATCTAAGGCAACTTACACTTGCTTTCCATCATATGCAGCACAGCTGCAGTCCACATCAAACCCAGTCAGGATCTCACTGATTGACTTGTAGATACGGAGCACAACCTGGACGTGTCGAGTGGGGTGTCTGAGTACATTAGCCGAGATGAGCCAGGAATGGTCTTTGATTCTCTTACTGGCTGACGATGGTAACGGCATTCTTCGTGCGAACAGTGGTGGTCTCTGTCAGAATGGCATCTCTGATGCTGGATTCGATCTGTTTAATCTTTTCGGTTGCCTGTTCTTCACTCAGACCATACAGGAAAAGGTCAACGTCACTTGCGGGAGCGACCTGCTCGTGATAGTACTCTCGAAGAGCGCGCTTGGTACCGGCATACTTCTCCGGCACAGCCAACAGCGAGGTCACAACAGCTGACCCAGCAGCGACCACGTTGGTCCAGTCCAAGTCGACGAGCGAGGATTCCGAAAATACACTGAAGTTGGTGCGAAAGTCTTTGAGCGAACTCACGACGGCGGGAGAGCCGTTCGAGAGCCGCTGATCGTCTTTCAATGGCATGATGAAAGAAGCTTTAGTCTCATTGCTCTCGAAGGCGAGATCTCGTGCTCGGACTCTCAAATGATCTTCTTGGCCATTGAAGATAGGTACGACGCTTGATTCCTGGGCTGCGGCGTGGCGAGGATGTTGTGCAAACACCTTCCGCATCTCGTTGTCATATAGCTTGTATGGTTCCAAAAGCTGGGCAATGGGCGTGTTCTTGTTCTCTCCGAGGTACTTGAGAAAGTCAACATGCTTGGCTGGCAATGAAGGCAGTTCGACCGCCATATCGTCCGCTTTGGATGCCATCTTCTCTGGTACTTTCTCTGGTGTCTGTCTTTACTGTAAGAAATGGAGTTGGGACGCAGAACTTGGGACCTGCAGAATGTGAGAGATGAGAGGAAAATGTAGCTCGTTATAACCGCAAGAGATTTGCGTGCGAGAGAGCACCCGATGACTGAAGTTCAGACAGCAGCGCATCTCCATCCAATTGACGCGACGAGCTGCCTGAGCTATTCGAAAGAGGCGTTCCACAAGGCAGCAGCAGCCATCTTGCAGGTCTCATCGTGCGATACCCTTTCCATCATCACAGCCAGCGTACTAAAGCCGACATATGGTGATGGAGTTCATAACGTGGATGTCTGTTAGAAGACAACAAAACACTTGCTTGGGGTCTGAGGCTGAGCTCACAGGCGCCAAGCCGGAGACGGGTCCGCTCGGCAAGATGGACGGGAACCCACAGACCCGACTTGCCCGACTTCACCACCTCCAGTCATCATCAGGTCTTCAAACCTCGCATTGCGCATCTTCACATCCTTCAGTACCAAAAGACAACCTATGTTCCAGGTTTGCTTTGGTCGCCTCCTTCTCAGACCCTTTTCGTTGACCAATCCTGGGGAAGGCATACCAGAGGCTAAACGTCGGCACAAGTCGCGTCGTCTGCATTATTCCTTGCTCACATCACTTTGCTAGACGTACCTTCTCTATGACATCTGTTAAGCCTTCCCAATCTCAGCCAGAAAACCTCACGCTCCGTACACGCGTTCAACCTTACGTTTTTCAGGCGTAGCAAGCTCAACAGGACTCCTCACGGCAGCCTCAGTCTTACTTCTCCAGACACTGACCTCCCCGCCGTGTTTGGCTCGGTCAATAGAAGATGCGGGCCTGCATCTTCCGCTCCTCCGCCGCAGCTATCCTCACATCCTATCGGATCCTTCTCCCTGCATCTTTGTGCTCCCATGGCTCGTTTACAAGCATACAGTCGCTACGCCGGATTTCAACAACCAGCAGCCTGGCCTCTGCGGACAACAGCAGCTCGGCAAATTCTCCCCCATCTCGTATGGCATCTACTTGGAAGACGGATCATGAATATCACAGCTTAAAGCTGGCTATATCCAGCGCCAACTTTCCCGGGAAAGAACGTGCGGAAATGTATGCCAAAGACTTCCGTCCGCCAATGTCTCCTGCGGACCACCAAGTGGCGCAAGAACTGCAACGAGGCTATCGACCCATTGACATCTTGCGTCGTTGTGCCGAGGACGGCAGCGTTTCCTCGCACGTTGTTCGACTTTGCCTGGAAGCACAATGGTCAGAACAGGCGTCGGTGCCACGCAAAAATCGGGAGAAGGTCCATGCTCTCCAGCGAAATGACCTTTTAGCGGGTTTCATCATACGTCATATCTTGCAGAACTTCGACGACTGGACCACTTTCATCCACCGTGAGAGATCTGCTACCTATTGCCTTTGCTATTTTGCTGTAATCGAGGGGTTGGAGGATGTGGTATTGAAGTGGATGGAAGTCCCAGCCTCTGGTAATGACAATTTCTGGCGCGCACAACTCTTCGCAGGCCTGTGCATTGCGCACGACACCCTCGACACTCGTGAATCTGCCGATAGATCTCTGGAAACCTTCTTCAAGGTAACAGACATAATGTCTTCTAACCGCGTTGACAACTCTTCTCGCTCATTGAGCTATGAACACTACAACACATCATCCATTGTTACACTGGACCCTAGACCCGCTCTTTTGACGCTGGTGACCAAGCTTTACGACCACGCTCATTTGTTTGGCAAACATCGAACGGACGAGGCACTTTACGACCGTTTCTCAAACTTCTATCGAAGCTATGAGTCAAAACGACGACGACGAAAGGAGGCACAAGAGCTTACGTGGGATATGTCTCGTCTTCACTTATACCATCCACGCATGATGGATCCAGGCCCGGCACTGGACGTTCTTGTCAATTATGCCAAGGACGGCCGCGACGCAATCGCCAGCCCCGCAACTTGGACCAAAAAAGGTCTACAAATGCCGGTGGCACGATCCATCAGACGAACCGCAGATATTGCAGAAGCGAGCGGCAATTTTCAAGCCGCCATGTGGATCTTCAAGACATTCGAGAAGGAGTTTTTGATGGTCAAGCCAATGCCTTGGGCACATGCCAATGCTCAGTTGAACGATCTCGGTGTTGCCCCTTCGCCGATGCAACAAAGACTATTGATTGCGGCAACTCGAGCAGGTGGCCTTCGCGCAAGTCCCCGCCCGGAGACCGTTCAGGTCAATTTTGACTCTTCAGAGCACGCCGAAAACTTCGAGTCTGTTCTTAATCAGAAAGGGACAAACGTTCAACGTTAGTGGTCCAAGTGTTGTGCTCTACTTCGGTCAGACCATGAACTGCATTGTTAGATGACTGCGAACTTCCTCACAATCTTCTTCTAACCCCTGCTCGAACGCGAACGCGAACGCGAACGAGTGGTTACGAAGCCATCGCAGGAAGATCCAGAGTTCTTGATGGCCGGACGGCCAGAACGATTCTGAGCAGGGCTGTCGATATGAGGATTTCTAATCAGGACTTCCTTTCTTGATGTCAAGTCGATTATCTTGAGTACGTCTCTCGATGAAGATAATGTCTTTAGAGGCACTCGAAGCCTTTGGACTGGCACGGTCGCCAGCCAAATAGTAGAGATGCACAGACAACAGAACACTCGAATTTCAAAATCCTCATATCGACAGATCTGATCCTGAGGACCGTGAAAAGCAGCTCCTGGGCCAGCTTTGCTTCCACAGCTCCAGTATGAAGACATTTCAGCCTCTTGCGACCTCCCAACTGGCAAACACTGGTGGGCATGGGTTCCTGAAGAGTTTGCTGGCACATCTACGGTCTCGAAACCGTCTTGCTCGGCAGCCTACGATTAGGTTTCAAGGCGATGGTGAACTCCTTCGGCGAGCGCACAAAGCAATGAAGAGTCTCAGCTGGTTGATATTTGGAAAAGTGGGCAGTAAGCCACTTTGCTATCCACCGATGCTATTGGGAGCATTCAAGCGTAAGGTCCTTTCAAATGACGAGATCTAACCTGTCCATCTAATGAATGCAAAGCCTGGTCTCTGATTGAGGACTCGACTGCGGTTACAAAGTCACCACGATGGTACTTCTCCTGATCGCACGCACCATGGCCAAGATACTAAGCGCAGATATCTCACTAGGAGGTGACACTCCGCTTAGTGAAGAGTCTGGTTGTCCAGCCAACGACCGACGGAGGCAGTACGAAATTCTTCCAGTGGAGTCCAGGAGCCATGCGCAGCTTGCCAGTCTTACCGTACTTAAGACTGTCGAGATCTGGTGGAAAGGATAGCGGAGTGTTCATCTTTTCTCATGCCTCCTCGACCATTATTCGCCCGGCGCTTGCTTCGTTGAAACTTGCCCGCAGTCTCGGAGACATCTTCCTGTCTTTGAGTTCCGCCGGTTCCATGCCAGGAATTACATGTTATGAGACGTGTTTGACTTGGGTTACAATCAGTATAGCAAACAGGAAAGTGGGAGAAAAAAACAGATGTAGCAAGAGGAGGACATCCAAATGCACGATTGCCCATACCTTTCCTTCGCGGAATGCTGGTGTGAAACTTCACAGACGTACACTGGTTCAATCTCCTCTTTATAACAAGCGGCTTCCCAAATATAGCTAAGAGCTCACCGGTCTATGGATCATACTCACTGTTTGCTACTTCTTCGGGCGCTGAGAAGAGTGAAGCATCCACAACGCGACGTGCTACTAAGCTCGGCCTCATTCGTTGCTCTTGGCATATCTTCCGTAAGGAGGTACGAAGTCCCTGCTCACGAAGGTACTGAATACTGGAACATCTGCGACCGACTCGATCGATTCGAAAGACTTGGTTTCGAGGACCGATGGCACACGGCATGCTTCGTACGCGTCCTTGTTTCCATCTCCGCCTCACCTAGATCGAAGATTGGGCCACAAGTCAAGATTCTGAGGTTCATATCTGCTCGTGGAGTCGTGGTCGGCGTCGGGACGATCTTACAGATATCTTCCATTTGGACATAGGATCGAGAACTGGCGCCGCCTCAGCCTAGGAGCCTGCCAGTCCACTTCGTGTCGACTCTGCAAAGGGTCAAGAATCGCATGGCACCAGCGTTCGTATGATCACAGAAGATGCCAGAGCTGTCGATATGAGGATTTTGCAATCTGAGCAATCTGATGTCTGGGAATCTCTACCACGCGGCCGGCGACTGTGCTGGTCCAAAGGCCTCTAGTGCCTTAAAGGACGTCGTCTTCATCGAGAAAGAGTTCTCAAGACGATCGACTAGCTTTGAGAACGGAGGTTCTCATGCGAAAATCCTCATATCGACAACCCTGCAGAAGATGCTGACTCCAGGCCTCGACTGAAGTGAATCTATCTTTGTCACTTGCTTCTCTCCTCGAAAGTTGGGTTGACTCTTCATCTAGTCACATGAAACCACGGAGCGAGAGAAGGGTGAATCAGTGCGGTTCGTCTCTCACATGCATAGCTGTCGATATGAGGATTTGCAATTTGAGCAATCTCATATTTGGGCATCTCTACCATTTGGCCGGCGACTGTGCTAGTCCAAAGGCCTCTAGTGCCTTAAAGGACGTCGTCTTTATCGAGAGAGCGTTTTCAAGCCGATCGACCGACTTTAAGAACGGAAGTCCTCACTCGAGAAACCTCATATCGACAACCCTGCTCACATGCTCATGCAGCTACAAACTCTATTTGTTCGGATTGACTTCTATTACCTTGCCTCCCTCTCTCCATCTTCCACAACTCTCTCTTCCACAACTCTCTCTTCCACAACCACTTTCTTCACCACCACCTCGGACAACACAACTCCTCGAGCAACCTCACTTCCAAACTTGACCTGCTCTCCGTACCTCGACATTGAGCAGCTAGACATCTCTGCCATTTGATCAGCAACAGTGCCAGTCCAAAGGCCTCTAGTGGCTCAAAACACCTCATTCCCATCGAGAGAGGTAGCACAACTCCGGCCGAAGACATGATTTCCAAAAATCTCATATGGACGGTGCTCATCAGCATCAGCTGTCAAGCGTTCTCTGCCGCAAGTTCTACTAAGACTTTGGTGGATCGCCAGGCTGGAATCACCGAGTCGACTGCTTGCCCCAGCCCTTCAACAGCGTACCAGGTATCGGTGGAGTGCACTCCTATCGCAGGAATCACCACCAATACCATATGCCCCAGGAGCTCAACTGTCACCATTACGGGTTGTGATGTCTCCGATACCACCTCCACGACAACGAACACTCTCACTATCACTGCCCGTTGTGGCGCCTTAGCTTGTGCCAGCGGGATCTGTGAAGCCAGTTCTCCAACTGGTACCGGAAAATTTCCGACATCCACATATACGCCTACAGCCGCTGCCGTCACCGCTCGAGACCTCCCTGCACGATCCGATGTGACCAATCTAGACGATCACATGCTTTCAAATCTGGATGAGTTCTCCGATAAGAACTCGACATCCGGCCATGACAGGCTACTCAGCCGGCAAAACGCCGCGTTCGAGAGCGTCTGGCTATATGAATGGAGCAGAGTGGACCCAGAAGTTGTAGCTCGCCAGTACAGGAATCCCAATTGGCTTCTTGACCAGATACAAGATACTCATTCTTCCTCAAGAATTAGGCTTCTGGAGAAGGAAGGATTCAACATCGGTGTCCAAGGTCTGGTTGGCTGCACTTCCGTGATCGTGGTATCCCGACGTGGAGTCTGGATGTCGCACATTTGGGAGAACCCTACCTTCAACTCGAATTTCATGCAGTGCTGGGACCATGATGTCGCTATCGGGGTAAGTCACGTATTAATGCAGGCGCATTCCAGAGCTGTCGATATGAGGATTCTGCAATCTGAGCAATCTAATGTCTAGGAATCTCTACTATTTGGCCGGCGACTGTGCCGGTCCAAAGGCCTCTAGTGCCTTAAAGGACGTCGTCTCTATCGAGAGAGAAAGTTCTCAAGACGATCGACTGACTTTGAGAACGGAAGTCTCATTCAAAAATCCTCATATCGACAATCCTGGCGGATTCGCACAAAGCTCGAGAAACAACGCTAACACAGTGCAGATGTTTGAAGGAGACAATTCTGGTGAATTCCCAGGCCTGAATCAATACTCAACGTCAAACGGCCCGTTCACCAACTTCGACGAAGGTGGCTTCGACAATGATATCAGGACATTCATTGTCACACCTGGCAGAGACGGAGAGACGATCGACTTTTCCAAAGCACAGTCCTACATTCCGGGCATCACACAGTGGAAATACCCTGAGCGGGTGGAAGGTATCCGAGAGCTGCTTATAGATGCATACGGCTCTACACCAACCGTAGCGGTATATCCGTTACTCAACTTGTATCCCAGAGAGCAAAGTCAGAGATTAAGAACAACTGGACTCGGAAAAGTGATCGTACAGTACACTCCTGCATATCCGGTGGCCACCTACAATGGTGTATGCGTACCGCAGTTCGCGGGCCTCGATCTCTGGGTATATGGCAATCCCGGAGACGACAACAATCTTCAGTCTCCTTTCTACAGTGACCGATGGAACGCCTTCCAGGTCCAACAACTTCCACTATTCTCTCGGGACGCCATCAACAGCTCTGCATGCCCTCTGCCCTCTGGGAACTCTTCGATCTCGTCAATGGCCTCAGGTACCCTCAGCACTTCGAGCGCCTTCAATACTTCAAGCATGCTCGCAACGTCGAGATCAATCACAGCTGTGAATATGTCAAGTATATCACGAACGCTCAACGCCTCAAGCTTACTCACAACTTTGAGCCGGTCAACGATCTCAAATATGACAGCTTCACCATCAATAACGCCGCCACCAATCACATCGTGCGGATATGCTACCACAACGTCGCCAATGGCGTTCTCCACCAGCACTGGATCATTTTGTGTTTGCAACGACAATCGGAGTGGTCAAATTACTACCCAGACTGACCCTGTAGGTGGTGCTGCAAAGGTTCTCTGCAGTCTAGACTCCGGGAACGCCACATTTGCTTTGACCACGATGACCGTACCAAACACAACGACCGCATCAAGCACATTGCCCCAGCTCACATCTTGTGGATTCGCGCTCACCACCTCCACCCTCGCGTTCTCTACCAGCACTGGAGTTGCACTCACCGTCTCTACCCTCGCTTTCTCTACTAGCACTGGGACCATCTGCACTTGCAACGATAATCAAATTGGACAAGTATCCACGCAGACTGAGTCTATCGGTGGCCCTACAAACATTGTCTGCAATGCGAATATTGGCGGTATGTCAAACCGAAGCGTAGGAGGCATCACAGTCTCAAATTTCCAGGCTCTCGAGTGCGTGGACGACAGCCAAGGAGACGATCAGGTCTCTGTTCGCTTGAAACACGACCGCTCGCGAGAGAGGATTTTTGAGACATGCTGACCTGCTGCCCAAACACTCCCCGAATCTAAGGCATATACTAACATCTCCTGTGCGTTGCTCTAGGCTCAGTATTTACCATCACTACGATTCCACCGCAGACCACCCCGACGACCACAAGCACGAGCATCCCATTATCATGGCTGAGCCTCATCACCGACATAACCTTGGCGACCTCCACTTCTACTTCGTCCTCCACTTCCACTTCGTCCTCACCTGCATGCACCACAACACCCTCTGGCTATGAATTACAACCTTTCGTTGGTGGCACATGCGTCCTGAACATGGCCCAGAGAGTTACGGATCTTAGCTATGGGGAACCCGAAACCTCATACACCATCCAGGATCTTATCTTCGCTGCCTTTGATGGCAGCTACTATCCACCGAACACACCTGATCGAGATAACACCCTCCAAAATGTTCCCTTGGCTGGACTCATATACCTCGATCGCTGCTTGACTGGGTTCCCCTACGACATCTCGGTGATATTCAACATTTCCCATTCAACGAACGACAAGTTCGCAGTTCATGAGTCCAACAACACAAACTTCACCATTATTGCGGGTCGACAGTATCCAGGTGAGACGCCTCCCTCGCCTGCTAAGTGGTATAAGGACCGCGGAGTGGAGATTACAGCTGGACTCACGACGTGGGCTGCCAGTCCTGATGATGGCTTGCGCGGGGTGCATCAATTGCCGTATTGCAACCTGGGTGGGTGGGATACGGGCATCTATGGTGACCAGCGGAGAATGGATTGCTACTGGTCCTGTTAGTGTTTGTCCTGTTAATGTTTGAACTTTCGTGTAACATCAATACAATTCAAAAGTCCTCTGCGATGTCCTAACAATCCCTCTACTATCCAGAGCTGTCAAAGTGGAACTCTTTCATCAAGATTGGTGAGTCTCCTGTACTTCACCGCTACCCGACGAACCACTATGGCAACTCAAAGGCTCCTCGTGGTCTTAAAAGCACCATCTGAGCCGAGGGAGTACCCATAGGATGACTGGCTCTTCTTCAACAAGGAGACATCTCTTTGAATGGTTCTTATCTTAACAGCTATGATACTATCAAATCCGTAGCGGCATCACTACCTCTATTCAGACCGCAGGCAAAAGAAGGGAATCCTTAGCGCTCTACAGAGGACGCCTTCTCTATGTTCTTGGAAAGAAGAAGTCGCATCCTGTGGAAGATAGGAGCGTCTGGAAGGAGGTAGGTGCTAGCTTCTCAATCGTCACAAAACTGTCACAATAAGAGTCTGCAATCAATTCAGTCATCTCCGGCGGAAGCACATGCCCACAGACTTTCAAAGCCAACATATAACCCACTTCCCTAGAATGTCTCGCAAAGAGGAATCGAAAGGTTCCCGGGAAGTACTGAATCCAAAAACGCCTCCGCACCTTACCATCTGCATGCCATCTCTTTTCAGGTCCTGGCGAACGGCATGCCCACTGGCCCAAACGGGATAAGGTCGTTTGCTCCAGCGTGAAGCACACATGGAGTACCAGCTCGATACAGCGTGAAGCACACCACCTTATCCCCTGCTTGGAAGAGACAGCGATATGGCGCTCAATCATCCCTCGCAGTCGGTCGTCGCATTTTGCTTCGGCTGCAGCGTTTTCTTCACGTGTACTCCAATAAGGCCGCTCTTCCGCCTTCTGTCTCAGTAGGAATCGGACAGCGATTTCCAGGCCGCCGGGCACGGTACTTAGGCGATCGATCCTGGGATACATGATATCGTTCGCGACATTGTCTAGAGGTTCCAGCTGCTCTTTGTCAAATCGCGAAAAACCGCCTCGGAAAGCCAATCTCAAATCGTGAGCTGTTGCTGATAGCTCATTCTCGAGGGTCTGCAAGGCGTTATCTCCTAGGCTCGGCAACGTGGAATCGAAGGCTTCCTGACAAAGTGCTGGAACAGTGATTGATCAGTACTTGGAGCACAGTAGCAATAATGCGCCTTACCCAGAAAGGCTTTCTTCTCGCCTGTTGCTCGCACTCGACTGTCTCGCATCGCCCAGAGCTCCTGACGAAATACCCGGCAATTTTCATGCATGACGGGAGTTATGCTGAATGGCGCGCCACGCGTATGTTAGGTACCTTACTTATGGAAGCAGTCTTGGAAGTCCCAAGTCTTCGGCAAGCTCTTGTTTGCTATTGCCATGTTTCAAGCACAAGTCACAGAGCTCCTTCAACCAATCGATCATCAAGTGCAAGCTACACAAGCTGGTCTCAGAACACTGGCTATCAGTACTCGGAGCACCAATTGAGCTCATGATCTCCGCATTGTAGCCTCCACAGCCGCACACGTACAGGCACAACCACTCAACGCCTTCTTGACCCTCTGATGGCCAGCCAAGATTCCCAACTCCATCCCTCTTGGTCCCACCACGTATCGCCAACAAGCTCGACAATCTCTATGGGAAGCCGATGCCCACATACTTTGAAAGCCAGCATCTGCCCAACTTCACAAGAATGCCTCGCGACAAGAAAGCGATGCGTCTCCTTAAACAATTCCTGCCAACGTTTTTCAGGCTTTATCGGTGGTTTCCTCCCGTTCAAGGATATATCCCATGTGGGCAAGCCCTTCGTGACGCTAGGCATCGTCTCAATGCAAAGCGACGCACTCCACCTGACATTTTTCCTAGTTTGGGTATTGATATACCTCTCCACCATCTCCAGGAGCAAAGAATCGCGTTTTTCTCGTATGTCGATTGCACAATGGACATTATCGGTGCAATCGAGCTCTTCCACTATCTCGACGACCAAGAATCGAATAGCCCTGAAGAATCCTCCTGGTACAGTAGCTAGGCGACAGATCTTTGGGTACAGATCAAATGCTCGCGCTTCTCCCCGTACCCAGTCGTCCTCATCTTCGAAATTGTTCTCCCTAACAAATTTAAACTCCTCTTCGAGGATTTCGATTGCATCATCTCCGAGACCGGCTACTACAAGATCGAAGGTCGCCTGAGGGAGTACTAAACGTCATTGTCGTGATCAGTTGGAGCATGAAAGACGCATTCTGTCGAGGACAGGGACCGACGTAGGAGTGCATGTTCGGATCGCAGCGTTTGTACCATCGCTTGGACATGCTGATTTTCCATCGAAAAGCCCGGAGTCTCCATCTTAAGGAGCTAGAGAGTCTCGAAGATCTGGTGAGTTGTTGTCGTTGAGATGTGGAAGACGCGAGAAGCGCTCAACGCGTCGCGGTCTCAGCTGGTTACAATCGTTACTAGCAGGGGTCATCCTTGTCTATCTCGGATCGGGTTTAAGCCATCTGTCACGTTTAGTGCACGTAATAGGAGAATCCTTAAGGATTAATATTAGGGACAAATATTAATAATATAGGGTATAGTAAGGTTTTAGAGAATTCTTAGTTATATATTATAAGGCTATCTAAAGCTTATATAGAATATATCGGGTTAATACTAATAGGATAATATACTAAAAGCTAAGACCTTACTAATATAAAAGTAGGTTAGTTATCCGTAACTATATAGTCTAGAGAATATAGTCCGAAACACCCTAAAAGAGAAAATAGGTCCGTCTATTCCTAGTTCTGTACTACTAGTTGTAATATACCCCTTAGGCCTTAGAAAGAGTTACTAAGGCCTAAGAATGTGACTATACTTCTTAAACTAGAAGCTCCTATAGCTTTAGCGCCTTAGCCTTCTTAACTAGCTTCTTAGGAACACTACTATTAATTAAGCCTATAATCTTCCTATAAACTCCTTCTAAGGCCTCCTAAGCCTCCTTATAATTATCCTTCTCTCCTACTTCTTTAAAAATGTTTTAGACTCTCTCTTTAAACTTCTTCTTAAGGCCCTCGTAGACCTAGGCTCTACTAGCTAGGGCATCTTCGTTATAAGTATACTTTCTAGACTAAGTAGGAGAGGAAGGTAGGCCTATATCCGACTAGAAGCTAGGGACTAAGGTCGATACGTCGAAAGAGGATATTAGAGGAGGGAGTATACTAGACCGGAACGGAGTGTTTAGGTTACTTAAGTTAGAAGAAGATACCGTCGGCTTAGTCTTAATCTAGCTAGATAGGTTCTCCTCGTACCTAGTACTAAAGTTAGGTACTAGTTACCTCGATTTCGTAAAGTAGGGAGGGCGTACTAGGACTATATAGAAACGAGCTCGGAGTGCTTCGTCCTTAGTCTAAGAAGGTAGAGCCGATAGTTCCTTATAGTAAACTCTAGCGAGTTCGATAGACTTAAAATAGATTTCCTAGTTAGGAATACGAATATAGGACTAGAGAGCGTAGAAGAGGCGGTTTATATCGACCTAGCTTATATAGTTTCTAAGTATAAAATACCCCTACGGGAAGCCGAGGTTAGCGCGTATCCGTATAGAGCTTCTAACGCCTATAATTATAGCTTTAAGTCCCTTAAAGCCTAGGTTTTCTTAATAGAAGATACTAGAGAAAGGTAAGTACTCCTTACGATCTCTAGAGTTCGGATTAGGCCTAGCTTTAAGATCTAAGTTATGTATCTTCTTAATTTTCTTACTAATATGCTCTATAATCTACTTATACTAGCGACGATAACGAGTTAGGCTAGTATAAGCCTAAGATCTAGTAGCTAAGTCGTCGTTCTCCTTATCGTTAGAAATTAAGACCGGATCCGCCTTTTTACCCCTAACTCTCTTCTTCGGGGTCTTCTTAGCCTTAGCTCTCTCCTAGGCCTTAACTTCCTTCTACTAGGCCTCTAGCCTCCTATTCTCCTCCTTTACTACCTTTACTACCTTTCTCTCCTCCTTCTATCTCCTTAATAAGGCCTTCTCGGCCTTCTCCTTAATATTACGAGTTAGCCGAACGAAGTTAACTTGTCGTATACCTACTAGGGCCGTAGGGAACTACCGATACTTAATTATAGAAGCGTCTTAATCCTAAGGCTCGTTCTTAGGCACTATATTAGTCTCCTCCTATTTTACTAAGGAAAGATCTAGCTTAGCTAATTTAGGAGAAGGCTAAGAGTTTAGTATTCGGGCCCTAGAGGCCTTAGATAATAGTAATTTAAAGATATCTAAGGTAGAGGATGCCGACGGGAAGGGCGTAGATAGCTTACGAGACATAGTTAGGGCCCTTATAGCTCGCTTCTAGACCTTAAGAAGCTTATCTAGGTCTTCTTTACTCTTATCTTCGCCTTCTAAGTTATTCTCGTTCTCGCTAGTTATTATTAGGGAGCGTAAGGTATAAGTTTTTCTAGCCGTCTTATAGCTATTAGAGCCCTCGAGGGCCCTAGCGAAGGACTTATCGGATTTGTTAACTTAGTCGAGTAAGATATTAGCGGTCGGGGAGTTAGAGATAGCCTTAGGATTTACTTATAGGGTATTAGGATCCTTAAGAAGTTTAAAAAGGTCTCTAAGTCCTATCTATAGGTCGGTAGAATCGTCCTAGAAGCCCTCTATATCGAAATATAGGAGAAAGGGTCTTAATAGTCGGAAGTAAGATAGGTAGTACCTATATATCGGTTATAGGTCTAAGCGACCTTAGTTCGGAGATCTAGGGATTCTAGGGAAACGTACGCGCGTAGTCGGCTAAAAAGTAGAGGATAAGGAAGAAGGTTAGTAGTTA